>JAUZND010025917.1:4176-24112 GCA_034780555.1 Coelogynopora nodosa
AGTATCTAAGTGAATTAAGTATCTAAGTGAATTAAGTATCTAAGTGAATTAAGTATCTAAGTGAATTAAGTATCTAAGTGAATTAAGTATCTAATCAATAAAACAATAAATCATTAACATTAATCTATAAAAATATACATTGATGTAAGATACACCTGCTATTGGTTATCCAAATTATGTATAGTAACTCTCTAATTTGCCTATTAGCAGGATTAATACTAAACAATATAATTATTTAATAATTATTTTAAGTGATTATATGTTATTCATTGTAATTTATGTATTATAAATCAACCGAAACGATGCTTTATTGCACAAAGAACAGTTTATTCTATTAATCGACTAACAAATTAAAACAATTGTTTTATAGTAAAATATATTCATGATATTTCAATAATTAATAAACTACCTTAAACTGTAATACATAATAGAGGACGGTAATATCTGACTGAGTTTATGAAATAATAAATAAAATTTATTTATTCTTGTTTTGCGTAGTATTATACATTTCTAAACTAATACATTAATATACAATATAATACACTTTTCATATAATAAATAATTACTTTTAATTATATTACTCAATGTTACATAAATTTTTAATAGTAAAAATGGTAAACTTTTACTAATTTAGTGTCTTAATATTGCATGGCAGAAGTAAATTTAATAACGTGGTTAATAATAATTATTCATGTAAAACAAAAAAGTACTCAAACCGCTTGTATTTATTCCAACAATTCACAACTGGATTCCCAACCCCCATTTCCTACAAGTGGTCCTTATAAAACGCAATACTTGTAAACGATTTGTGGACTTGTGAAAATCACTGGTGGATTTCAGTTGTGAACTTTTGTTTTATTAAACGAAAATACTTGTAAATCGCGAACTTGTTACTAATTGTAGACTTTTGACTAATTTGTATACTTGTGACTTGTGCTTTATAAAAAACGCTCCTGCTTTTATATTTACTCACTTGTGCTATTAATGTTAATACATCATATTAATTTTTTATATTTTATCTATTTTATAACCATTTTATATACATCTTGTTTTTATATGTTTGCATATTGTTATTATAAAATTAATGTGATAGTCATTTTATATTATCTAAGCACAAATATACATTATTGTTGTCGTTTAATAAATTAAATAAATATAATAACAAAATTAGCTTCTGCTAACACAAATTGGTAAAATGTTATGTATATTTAAATTATACATTATTTATTTAGAGAAGGCCCTGGAAATCTGAATATGCAGAAGGTGGAGATCCTGAAATCTTTCGACTCGAGAAGGTGATCATTAATCCTGGATACAATGGAAAAGGTAATGAGTCTATTTTGAAAACCACTAAGCAACATTCAATTATTTTAATTGCAGAAAACTAATAATGTTTTGATCATGTATAGTGCGTTCAGTATCACAGTTGTTTTATTATTTATTACTTATTATTTGTATTATTAGGCTATGAATGAAAATAAGGTATTCAGAACCAATGTATATTTTTATGGATGCACAGCCCTGAGAAAATTAAGTGATTCTGACAAATAGCGCTGTCTAAATATATCTACCAACTTTCACATATGCTCTAGTATCTGGTATATTTAAAAGGTTTCGTTATTGTATATTTTTATTCTAATTTGTCTAACACGTTAAAATTTAAATTAATTTAAAAAAATATTTTGTCTAATTTTTTGATATTTTACAAATTATCTTAAAAGTACTGATGAGGGGCAAAATACCCCGAAACCGTTCTGCAGATGGATTTACCTGTTAATCATTGTGTCTATCAATTTGATCTATACTCTATCGTAAAAACCGCATGGAGAGTTCTTATTATCTTATCTTAAAAGGGTGTAAAGTTAAGGATTAAAATTCATTATTTTGTTTTCTCAAACTTTCTACTACTGTTCAATTCCTATGAATTTCTTATTTATACCTTCTGCCTTTATTTTCTTTTCCCCTTCTCCTTACTCCAATTCTCAACCCCATTCACTTTGAACTGACTTTTTAATTTTTCCGTTTCCCTACTTCTTCAGTTTATTATTTTTTATATAAACATTATTTGCTATAGTTAAGTAAGTAGGTATTCATTAAATTCAAATAAATGAAAGCTCCACAAAATCCAATTTGTTCACCTTTATAATATAGGCTACAGTATACTTTATCGATTTATTTAAAATTCTAAATATTGTGTCAATTACTACCTTTAAACAATACATTTTTAATATAGAAAACAAAGTCAATTTGAGTTATTTTCTTATAAATAAATATTCTGTATAGCCATTGTAGTTTATACAATATTTACCCATTGCAATTTAATTCAGAGGTAAAACCGGAGGAATTAAATACTAATTTTCAAGGTCGGCAATAAACAAGAAGTTAAGATAAACAAAGAGTGGCAATATAAAGAACGTAAAAGGTTAAATAATTACAACGATAATATATATTTTTATACAATGTTATAATTAATTTTAATAAGCGTAAGTATTTACTTAAACGTTAATACTGCACATTTCTTGTTTAACACTGTATAATTACTTTACATTTATTATAGAATGCTAAATTAATATAATAATAGTAGAAGAAGATGAATTATTAAATATTGTTTATTTCATAGTTATTTTAAATGTCTGCGTATCTCAACCATTTTTATAAACCTTCGAAAATCATTTTAGTTTATTTTTCTTAGCTAATTTGAACATTTATAGTTCTTCAAATATATATTGATTGTTTATCTTAGCTACTTTTGCATTGACGACCTTGCAAATGGAATAAATTTCCTCCGATTTTTTCTTCGGATTTAAGTCACACCAATTAAATTCTACTTTGATTCAGTGCTGGACAACGATATCACCCTGCTAAAACTTTCCGAGAAAGTTGACTTCAGCAGATACAATGGACTTATCAAACCTGTAGCTCTACCGGACACAAGTTTGGGCGCCTCCTGGCCTCCAACAGGACTAAAATGCACACTTGTCGGATGGGGATGTACACAAAATAATGGAAGAGTCGTGACAAAGGCAAACTTGGCTCACCTTCCAGTTCTGGATCCTGATCAGTGCATTAAATACTATGCAACTCAAGGTTACGATCCAGGACTTACAAGAGCGAGTGAATTCTGTGCCGGCTATGAAGACAACACGAGTGAAGAAGCCTCCTGCCCGGTATGTCGAAAATTACAACTATCAATCGCTGTGCCATTTTCATCATTTATAAAAAAAAAATTATTGGGTACGGGTCTGATACGTTTGCATTTTGTATGTAATACCGGGTAAAGATATGCGTGCTTTGAAACAGAAAAACAGAAAAAATACTGCATTCAAATGTGAATATTGCTTGAAAATACCTAAAAAAAATTGATATTTTTTTTAAAGCAAATTACCTTTATATATTTATAATATTTAAATAATATATACCTATTTTATACTATATTCGTTATAACTTTTACCGAGTAGAATTTCTCTAGCTCCAATTAAATATTAATTGCACATCTATATTTGAGATAACTGAGACAATGTATATTTTCCGTGCGACGCAAACTAGTATGTGGTGTGATTTACAAATGAAGTTCAATTTTTTTTCACAATAGAATGGAATCCTATCTAGCTACCATGCGATGCAAGCAACAAAATTGTACGTTTAGAAAATTTTCCGATTGTCATAAACTTCTCGATATTTTTCTGTCAGATAGCAGATAGCAGCAGCGCAGAAGAAGAGGAAAATTATGACAGCAGCATTTATTCTGCTGATTCTACCTACGCAAAAGTAACAAACTGCAACAGGCAAACAATTTACAAAAAGATTACAAAAGCAAAAGTCACTGTAATTTTCGATGATGCCAAATTAAAATTAATTAAAATAATGCCAAATTAAAATTTTGAAGCATCGTATCTTCACGACAAGGAAACAAAACACTACATATCAGATAATGAAATAAGTATCTATTTTTTAATTATCTATAAATGGTGCATGTTGACTTTACCGAAGGTTACAAAATGACTAGCAGGATGCAATCTAAAGTGCATAGTATATCTGTAATCAAAGTTACAACAATTTTTTTATTTATTTCCCATGACTATATATAGTTCAAAAAATCGTTGAATAAATTGAAGTTAGACAAAAAAAGATCTACGTAAATATTTTCATTTGAATTGATTGTTGCTCGTTACAAATCAAATCGAAATACGTTTTCAAACTGCTGGTGGAAATAGTGCTGAAAAATATTCAATGCAGAATATGATGTAACTTTATTAAAAAATGAAAATATGTTACGGCTGGGTGTTTTCACTTCTGTTCATTATTAATCATTGTAATTTTGATTGATACTATGTGTACTGATATTAATTTACACTATTAATAATATTATTATCTAAAATTATATTTAACTAATTTCAAGATTTAGCGATTTCTAACTTGGTATGATATCTGTATCTTTAGTACTGTTAAAAAAATTAAATTAATATTTTTGCAATTGAACGTAGTATTTAAACCACTCCTAAAGGCAGACATAATATTACGCCAAAACTTGTATTTATTGATATAAGTTGTGTTTATAATTAAGTTACATTTCCATTTACATGTACATCCACAGTAGATATAGCTAAAAATATATAACTGACGCCAAGGACGTTTCTCACGTGTTAAGTTATATATTAAGCATTGAATTTACGATAATTGTTTTAAAGTTATAAATCCTAAATTATGCGAGACTGTTTGTTATTTGCATATCAAGCAATTTTGTAACATTATTTGATATTGTATATTTCAGGGTGACAGTGGCAGTGGGTTTGTTTGTGATCATGATGGTAAAAAATTCATCACTGGGATTATTTCGGGAGGACCCGATGAAGCGGACTTGTTCCCGGTTGTAATGACCAGAGTTTCCTATTTTCTCGATTGGATCAAAAATGTCATGGAGACGAATTAAATAATGCTGCTGTAATCTTTTAGAAATCGATACCTAATTTTTGGTTTTTCTTTGTTCAGTTCTGTGTTGGTTGCCTATGTACCCATATATTTTGTTTTACATAAAATATTTTGTGTCATTTTATCTGTTTATGAAAATTTTGACGGTGCTTATGTGCGTTGTTTAATTAAATAAATTTATTAACCATTATTAAAACAATGATTTTTTACTTCGCAATTATTATTAAGAAATTATGCAATAAATACATATTCAACCATACAAGTAATGAAATACTCTTTTTTTAATTGGTTCATGAAAAATTACATGAAATAATAAAATTTATAACATAACATTATCATAATTCAACTGAATATTAAAAATAAACAAAATTAATTAATTATAATAAAAAAATTATTCTATAGATATTCCTATTACTTTTTATTTGAGAAATTCACTTTTATTGGTTTTGACTATATTGAAATTTTAATTTGGATTATTTAAATAGTATAACATAACACTCCAAAAAGTGAAACATATATAAATTTTAAAGGAATATCGATACTTGTGACATTTCTTTTCACTATTCAAGTTAAAATAAATAGGAAATAGTGAAAGGGTTGGGTGCCACAGTGGGATTTTTTTATTATGATAAAAATGCAAGCGTTTTAAAATCTGTTACAGCTTTTAAAAATAAAACTCATCATACAGTGTTTTAATGTATAAATAATGTACTCCAAAATTTAATTCAAATATTGTTTTGGTTTAAATTCAAATCTAACAACTCATTTTTAATAATTTTTTGTTAACTACTATTATTTCATTATCTTTTGTTTTAAGGAGATTCAATTCAATAACAGAGTACTAAATTACCGATACATATTAAAAATTATTACATTATATTTTTGCTAAAAAATCAAACGAAAAAATAAAATATAAATAAAAAAGAAAGAAAGAAATGTTTATTAATGTACCCCTTGGAGTTCATTTACCATTGCAAACAATATGAAAAAAAGTGTTTGAAAATACTGGAGAAAATGTATAGTACATGTAGAATTTGCTGAGGCATACGAGTATTATGAGATTGTTTGATGTGTTTATGTAATAGAAAGTGATTCCAGAGGTCAGTAAGATATTGATTTTATTAAAAAATATAATTTAAAACTTCTAAAATTATTTCTGAATGCATCGCGACGAATAATGGAAGAACACCAGCACAAAAGAAAAATAAAATTACAGATAACTGTAGAAACTGTTATGGCTCAGTTTTATTTATCTCGTAACATTATTTATAAGTTTTAAGTAATTAAAATATTTTTGTGTTTTCTTTTCATTTCTTATGATTAATTATACTAAACTGGAAAAATATACAAATTTGATAAACTTTTTAAATTTAGCATAAAAAACTAAATAGTTAAATTAAGTTGTCAGTGTCAACATTTTGTAACACATTATTTGTAAATGAACACATTTTATTCAACTACCCAACATTACCACAAAACAAATTAAAAATATAAATAAATGCAACTGTCAAATATGAAACAAAATTTCATAAAAATAATTGATGGTCTAAAGGAAAAAATCGTCATTCATGACTAACTCCAAAAAGGTAAAACAAAAAGAATGAGATATCATCAAATCACAAATATTAGTTATAAAAATGTTTACAATCCAAACATGGCTTGCAGGTAAAACAGGCTTGGAGTGATAAGATGGCAAATCAAATCTGTGAATTTAAAAGGCACTCTGTCAAATCCAAAAAAGAATAAATAATCATAAATAAAACCCTTGTAACAAATGATATTTATAATAAAACAGAAAGAAAAAATTTCTATACAATCTGGACTTTGGACCCCAGTGACAGTTTACCGGTTTATGTGCGCACAACTACCACTATTCCCATAGATTAGCACTGAATTAATGAAGTTATATAAAACCACGTGAGCTGTAGTAAAATCGAAAACATTTGAATTGGATTTACATTTGAAAATAATATTGTCATCACATTTGAACCAAGTATTACTAGATTTTACATATACAATGTAGTGGCCATTATTGGTAGATGTCCCTACATGACAAATAATAGCAAAACTAGAATAATCACAATTATTTAAAAGAAAATTGGATGAACAACATACAGACCATGTATATTTACTAACTCTACCTGATCGAATGGTAACAAATTGATTGCAAAGTGCATAAAATAACAGGATAGTGGGGAACTGGTTTAGTCTGTGTATGTTGTTTATCCATAAAACAATATTGGCAATATTTTGTGATGTAAGAAACAATTGATTTAAAAGAACTGTTACATTTTTCTGAAATATTTAATAATAAAATTTGTCATAAATGTAATTGGTATTAAAACAAGTTTGACATATATATGACAATATGTTAAGCCCAGGAAAATAGATGTATGTGCAGCATTATATATGAGATGTTAGTATTATGAATATTAAATTACAGAGCTATGAAATACCTGCGTAACAATCCTGCTGGTTAGAATTGTCAAAGAAAGATTCTGAGGAATATGAAAAATTTTTAAGTTGTAAGTAGCTGTTGAGTTAATAAAGAAGAGAATAAAACACTATTAATGAACATGAAAATAACTATTTGAGTGCAAATAGATAAAACTTGAAGAACTGATGTTAAGTAACAAGAATTACCAATATTTACAAGAATTTTAGATTTATATGCTACCGATATCAATTTTATTTAACAAAAAATAGTTCGAAATGTAAATATAATAAATTGTGGTAAGAACAGAATAGGTCATCTGTGTTTGTCATTTTGGAAGATTTTAGTTGCTAAATCCGTAGTGCAACATATTGACGCATGATAATACGTTATAAGAAACAGACCAGTTGCCTGTGACATAGTTTTTATACTAAATATCTAATAAAAATATTTTAATGAGCCTAATACCAATTTGACAATACGTCTACAAAAACTGTTTATTTGACTAAAATAAGTTACACGCAGTTTCTAAAAATAAATAGTTGAAGTGATGTAATATGAAATGGTTAATAGAAGTTGAATTAAATAATTACAAAAAATAAATAAACGTAGGATACTTAACTGTATATTCGGGTTGACTAAATCTGCTTAGGAATGACTTTGTTTTCTTAAGAAATTTACTGTTAATATAATTGCTGTTTAGTTAAATGCAATGCTGGATTAACCATAGGGCCTGTGGGGCCTATAGGTCCCCGGCCCACAATTATTAGTCGGCCCTACATTTTGATGAGTTTTGAAGTTATTATTAAAAAAACAGATAAAAATTAATTTATATAATCAATAAATATTTTATTTTATTATAGTGAAAATTGGCTGTAAAATAATGTATTCCCCTAATTGTATCCCCCGGGTCTAATATGGTTTAATCCGCCGGTAATATAATGCATTTCAAAATAGACATCTTTAATATGCGGCTTTTTTGAAACACACTTTTTAATATCCGAAAACACATATTTATTTAACTATATTTTTAATGTCTGAAAAATCTTTATTTTTGAAATCCATTTTTTCTGTTGTCAAAAATGTGGCCACCTAATGGAGATTATTTTATATATTTACTGAAATAATTATTGTATATTTCCATATTTTCAAGATTCTGATTGCCGTAAACACAATTTTGTTCTATTTATTTTAAAAGTTAAAAAATTAATTTTTGTTGTACAGCATATGCACTTACTAATTTATAGTTGATTACGAAGATATAATTTTTTGACAAATTGTCGTTTACGGCTAATTATAGATCTTGTATAGCGGCGATATGGGAAGTTATATTTGTATATTTTATGTAGTATACTATACATATATTGTTTTCGATCAAACACCACATCAATAAAACATTATTTGAATCAAAGTGAAAAACAGTTGGCTTAACCGTATTTCTTACTCTATGGGCTTAACTATTCTAAACATATATGGTAATGTCTAATGTTCGTGCGAATATTTGTGCAGTAAGATATAAGATTCATCTATGCGAGTTATAAGGAGCATAACAGTTCTTAAAAATTAACTTTCTCTGGATCGCTCAAATGTAAACTTTCATTAGACTACTTTAACCTCAAAACTGTCAATGGGAATATTAGATAATTTTGAGAATGATAAATATATCTGAATTCAGCAGAATTAATGCTGCTAACTCCAACATTGCGTAAATTACTTCAAATGTCGAACAATATGTAATATCCGATCACTCCGTGTGATCACAACCTCAATTACAAACATTACACTAATTCTGTCATGTACAATACATATTCTCTTCTACATATATACGGTTTTCGTCAACTTATAATAAAAAATTGCGATTGTCAAGTGTATGCGAGTAATATCCGATTATGATTAATTAGACACATGTATGAGCTGCGACAGCATTTACTTCCTATTATAGGCGCACTACATTCGCTATATGAATGTATAGATGAATGAAATTAATTAGCGAGACTTTTCAATAAATAGGGAGTTTACTACGAAATATACTTTATTAGTCCAATAATCGCAGTGAACATCTCAGATACCAAGACATGAGCCGAATAACGCAGATAACAATTCTATTAGGTAAGTTTAAAAGAATTACATCAAAACTGTCATGTATATACTTATTGCTATTATTTAGTATAGTGAAATACTTTGAGTATATTTTAAAAGTTTTAAATTATGAAATTTATTAATTATTCAGTAGACATACAGAAAAATATTATATTTTCCAAAAAAAACTGTCAGTGTTGTTTAGTGTCAAAATTTAACTCGTTTTTGAGAAATGAAATAAACTATGTTAATATATTTATCATAATTAATGGACAAAAATGATAATTACGGTGGGTTGATGATGTCATTCTAAAGGAATATACTTATTTATACCAGTGATATTAAATATTTAAAAATAGTAATTGTTTCTCTTATATTATAAATAATATAAATAATATAATTATAAATAAAAATAAATGGAAATTATTCCTTAAACTATTTAATTTTCTGACCATTATTTAAAACCAACTTTTATTTTTCACGTGTTAAAAACCAATGTAATCATTTTGAAAACATAATTGCAAACTAGATTATTTAAATATTCTAAAAATATTAATAGAGATATAAATTTAGATGATAAAGACCTTATTAATACTTGTTTTTTGAAAAAGTATTATAAATGCATAAGCGTAAAATTTCTAACCTACTGCTGATTTTTATGTTTTCAACTATTAGCTTATATAAACTATTTAAAAAGTATATCACAGTAAAACAGACACTTGGTATATTAGACACGAAACTTAAATCCAAATAAAAACTTTTCACTTTCAGTCGTGGCAGCAGCAGCCACCGCCTTTGTCAACAAGCGCATTATTGCTGGGGAGGATGCGGAACAGGACGAATTTCCCTGGGCTGTGTCAATTAAAAATGATGTTGAGGACTGCGGAGCTTCAATCATATCCGATGAATGGCTGGTCACAGCCGCTCACTGCGTATATATGTACGATCCGTACTATCAGGAGTTTTCAGAGTAAGCTCTACAATAAGCATACTTACGTTATTAAACAATAATAACATTAATTTAATTTTTATGTCGTTAAATTTGATTTGTGAACATAATTTGCCGACAATAATCTTAAACATTGATAACAATTTTAATTAATCGAATTCCAATGACTCGATTCGACGAAGATTATTGTAAATGATTGAGTTGAAATTGCAGCAGAAGCTCAATATTACATAATATATGTTCAACGTTTTATTTTCAACTGTTAAAATAACTACATATTTGAAATTTTCAGAAATTATTATCCATCAATTATATGATCGTCAGTTTAAAAGAAAACATTACTTAACAGTAGTAATTAGCTGCAAATTTGCAGCATTCTTTAAATATACATTTTACATTTTACTTTATTGAAAAAATCAATTTTATATATTTGAAAGCGCATGAATCTAGTAATTATTTTTAATATGTTTTACAAAAAAATTGTGTTTCTTTATTTATTTTAATTTTAATATAATATTTTCTAAATTTAAATTAAGTAAATTATGCACATATGATAATATTTTTATTTACATTTACATTTACGATTATTATTTTTTAAAGTTTATTAAATTGAGTTGTACTACATAACATTTTAAAATCTGATAAATTTCAATATAAAATATGTGTTATATTTAATGATTAGTTAAAAACCAGCATGCATTAAATTGTAAGTTGAATATTAAAATGATTATTTCATAGTTTCGCATTTTATTTATTTTTAAATAAATGAAAGTACACTTTTAGATTTTAAAAGTAATTAAAAATCTTTTTTTCCCTGTATAATGCGAATAATTAAAAAGCATTATATACTATAGATCTTCATCACATATTAAAATTCAATAGTATATTTATTAATTTAAGAATACTGTTTTCTAAGTTACAATGTTCTCCAATTTGCATTTAAAAAAAAAGTTAAGAATCATTACATTACGGTCAAAGCATATTGTATTTTTTACAATTTCATTTTACAGTTATCGAGCTCCTTCAGCGTGGCATGTACAAGTTGGGGCAGTCAATATCGAGGTAATAACATTTTACCTTCTATATAAAAAACAAATTTAGTTATTATATAAGTTCCATTTGATATTTATATAATTTGACTATCGCTACCGAAATCAAATATTAAATTTAATTATTTATAAAAAAAATATTATGAAATGAATCTATCAAAAATAATTAGTCAATTGAGTTGTATTGTAGTCAATATTGTAGTGAATATATTTATGTACTAAAATTCCTTTTAATTATTCCTTAATTAATTATATAATATTAAAATATTTTGTTGTGAAAAATATATTTAATTTTGTATATATACTAACAATAGGATCAATTTTATTTATGAAATCTATTATTTTTATGGCATATCACAAAAGCTATTCATTAGCATAATATTAAATATTGGAAAATCAATTTTTTATTCAAGAACTTTCCCCGTGAAGGTGCTGCAGAACCGGGAAACCGTAGACACATGCATCTCAGCAAATTGATTCCCCATCCTAAATGGAACGGTCAAGGTAAGCCCTGTTTACACAGATCAAGATATTTAGATGTTTACTCAACTAAATAAACTTGTCAGATACAAACCAAAGGACAATTGCTTAAGAAAAAGAATAATGTTATGCTCCAACAAATTAATGTTCTAGAAAATGAATTATCAAATGTTAATATTTTCCAGCACGTGTAGGCTGTGATTTGTAGATGTAGATGAAGATGTAGATGTAGATGAAACGTTGCTGTCCATATCTTTAGTTTCTGCTCTGAAATATGTTTACTAAGTAATACTGAAGTAATAATGGAAAAGAAGCGTTAGAATAAAGTTTTCGGTTATGTAATTTGTGTAATTATACCTGTTATAGGATTTACCTAATACAACTGTGCTAAGTGACAGTAACGTAACAAATTAAAGGGACGACTGAATGACATCGAATTGGAATAGCATCGAACAGGAATAACATAGAATTGACTGGAATAGCATCAAACCGGAATAACATCGAACCAGAATAGCATTGAACCGGAATATCATTGAATCGGATTAACATCGAACCGGAATAACATCAAATCAGAATAATATCTCCTATTTTGTTATTGCCTTGTGCGCAGTCAACAGATATATCTGATTGGTCACTGTATCTCGAAATATATTTTCGATGTTATTCCGGTTGGATGCTATTCCGATTCGATGTTATTTCGGTTCGATGTTATTCAGCTTTCCCAAATTAAATACTTACGTTTGTTACTTTATTACACAATGGGTAAAACGTTGTATATTTATTTTAATTACATGATATATAAATCCGATGACTATGTGAACACGAATTAACATTGTTCAGTTTATCTTTACTTTACCACCTTAAGTGCGTTTATAACTATTTTTCTCAATTCATATAATCAAACTCACATAATGGTCCGCACATTAAAATATAATAGACTTTTTAAAACTTAATACATGAAAAATTATCAAAACTAGATTTAGTCTTAAAATATAATTATTTATAATCTATACAACACATATTTTAACTTTTAATATATATTTTTGAAATTTCTAAAAGTTAAACGTTTCGTTTCAGTTATTGACAACGATATTTGTCTGATGAAACTCTCGGAGAAGCTGGATCTTACAGCCTCTAAATCTGTCCAGAAAATCAAACTGCCCCCCAAAGGCTCGACCTTCCCTGCTGTGGGTGACAAGTGCACTCTCATTGGATGGGGATGTACCCAAGATCAAGGCAACACTGTCACCTACCAGCAGACGGGTGTCATGGTTGTGCGGGAAAATAAGAAATGTGACGACTTCTACCTACAGTATGCAGGATATCCCACTGGTCTTCAGAAAGACAGTGAATTTTGCGCTGGATACTTCAACGGTGCCGGTCCCGGATCCTGTCCCGTAAGTATTATTTTTATCGTTTTGAGTAGTTGATTAAGATTTTAATATTTTTAAATATTTTAATGCAAAATGTTTACTTTTCAACTTTGTATTTATTCAGAAAATAGTCGTTATATTATTATTTTAAAAATATTTGTTTGTCTGTTAATTATTATTGTCTGCGATCTACAAATAAAAAACGCTTTGGTAATATTTAGACAAAATGTATATGTTATACAAAACTGCAATATTAACTGGATATCCTTATAGTACTAAAATAGACAATAAACAAATGTCTTAACCCTTCGTATGTGGACATACTTTGTAGGGTTTGTTACGAAGAGTCCCCCCCCTGTAAAACCAAACTTCCTATCATCCGATTAAGTTGAAATTTAGTATACGTACAGATACCTCCTGAAAACTTGTCGAATGATTTTAATTTTCAAATAAAATGTATCGATTGGTATAATTTTCATGACCTGATTACGTAATAAACTACTGTTAGAAAAATAACTATATATGCTACATATTCACCAATAAATGCTATAACTTTTGTTCAATGCAACCAATTAACTTGATTCTTTTTTAATCTGATTCCAGATCACAATATAAATATTTGTTGATATATTTTTATAATTATACTACTTATACAAATAATTTATAAGTAGTATCAATGTAAATTGAGTATTATTTTAAATTGCTGGTTATTTTAATAATCAAGTTAAATGGATATAATTTATAATAAACTTATTTTTTCAATTAATGTTGCAAGTTTCAGCTCCTGATATCTTCGGCAAGTATGAAAACCCAGGGGGGGTATAAAATGGATCAACAAAAACACTCTTTTTTCTGGTATGTAAAAAATACTCGGAAATTATATTTTTTAGTTAGATAAAAGTATTTTAGCCTATTTTAGAGTAAAAAAATCAGGGTCATACGTTTTATAGTTCAATCAAAAACTTAATTTCTTTGAAAATAAACTGGCATACCCCCTCCACGTACGAAGGGTCAAACAGCAAACTTTATTAGCATGTATGTAAAGTATAAACTTCTGAATCCTGCATCGGCACAGATTTATAATAAAAAGTTGGTTAATGATGTATTAATAATTACTACATTTAAATAATAATTAGGCTAATCAATAAATTTAAATCATTCATTCGAACAACTGAAAATCAATTTAGTTAAAATTCATTTAATTGATATATTGCAAAAGCATTTCCTTTAACACCAATTTAATACCAATTTTCTTTTTCAAATAAATTAAGTTTTTGATTGAACTATAAAACGTATGACCCTGATTTTTTATTCAGTGGCTAAAATACTTTTATCTAACTAAAAAATATAATTTAGAATACTTTGACATACCAGAAAAATGGTGCTATTATTGACCCATTTTATACCCCTCTCTGGTTTTTTAAACTTGCCGATAATATTAGGAGCCGAAACTTGCTACATTAATACAAAAAATAAGAATATCATAAATTATATTGATTTAACTTGAATAATAAAATTATTTATTAAAATAACCAGCAATTTTAAATAATACTCAAATACCATTTATACTACTTATAGCTTATTTGTATAAGTAGTATAATTATAAAAAAATATATAGGCAAATATAGATATGCATTAAACAAAAATTATAGCATTTAATAGTAAATTATATAGCATATGGTTATTTTCCTAACTGGAGTTTATGACGTAATCAGGTTATAAAAATGATACCAATCGATTAATAGTTTTAAAAATAAAAATCGCTCGACAAGTTTTTAGGAAGATATATATACCAAAATTCAGCTTAATCGGATAATAGAAATTTTGGTGTTCAAGGGGGGTAAACTACCCACCTCCACGTAGCAAACTCTAACAAGTATGTCCACATACGAAGGGTTAAGAGTAGATATTATAGCAATATGGAATATTGCATTATTTTTAGAGGTTTATTGATTATTTTAGGTTTAGTTTTTTATTTTGATTCTTGGTTACTATTGTGATATTTTACGATTTCTAGAAATGTTGATATGTTGTGGTTTAATGTACTCCTTCCTAAGGGCACTATTCATCTTCCTATGTATGTAGTGCACACTGCAATATCTTTACACATGTCCTAGAGACGAATTTTTCCCACTCATAAAGCCTTAGAACTTTCAACAGTTATCTTGCCTATTCTGTTTCGCGTCTTAGACTCTCTCGGTATGATGCGGTGAATTAGGAGGTTCTTAATATTTATTTATGCATATGTTGAACAATTTCGAGCCTGAAACAGAGGCCTCAAAATATGTGCCAAATGTTGTTACTTACATACTTAAAATATAAAAGTACTAGGTAAATGAATTCAACTTTAAAAAATTAAATGTTTCATTAGTTCCGCTCCTTCACTATACTATCAGTAAAATCAAATTAGATTATTAAATGTAAATAACAAAATAACTAAATAGTCTATATATTATATATACGACAGAAATACAAAAATATATTTAAATAATTGAAATATTTCGCCTATGTCATTATAAAACATATTTACAATATTATACCTAAAACCAAGTTTCAAAATTTTACAATTATAGAACACATGAAAAATTAAAGGACAAAGACAGAATGCTTAAAACTACTATTTTAATAATTATTTTTATTCGTAAAAATTAAAACATGATAAAATTTCAAACAATCATTTCAATGAAATAGTATTGATGTAATAAATAAATAAAACAATATTCCATTATACAATATAAACACTGACTTTTTTTGTTGCTGGAAAAGAACCGACTCCAAGTTTAGAAAATATAAGATATCCATCTATAAAGAGCTCGAATGCACCTGAAACGATAATACAAAAATACCACATTCATAAAAACTATGTGAAATATATAGCATATCAACTAAATATTGAGAATTATTATATATAAACTTTAACGAATTATAGATATATAATATCGATAAGTTAGAAGTTTTATCCTGAGCGAACTGTAATAGTTTTTTATATCATAAAATCATAACAATATAAAAACCCTTCGTCCGAGTACATATTTTGTAGGGTTTGCTATGTGGAAAGGGGGTGGAGTATTTTAACCCTCCGAAAAAATAAACTTCCGATCATCCGATTAAACTGAAATTTGGTATTTAGATACCTTCTAAAGACTTGTCGAGCTATTTTTATTTTTTTTTAAATAATTGTAATTGATTAGTATCATTTTTATGACTTGATTACTTCATAAACTCCTGTTTAGGAAAACTACGTAAAATGCAACCAATTGACTTGATTCTTTTTTAATCTGATTCCAGATCACGAGATCTATAATAGTTTGGTATATTTTTACTTATATAAATAAGCTATAAGTAGTATAAATGCTATTTGAGAATTTTTTAAATTGCTGTTTATTTTAATAATTAATTTTATTATCCAAGTTAAGTGTATATATTTCACGACAAACTTATTTTTTCTATTAATGCTGCAATTTTTAGCTCCTAATATCATCGATAAGTAATAAAACCCAGGGTGTTTAAAAAAGTTCAATAACATCATATTATCTGGTATGTTAAAATATTCGAAATAATTAGATAAAAGTATTTCAGCCACTAATTAAAAAAGTCATGGTTATACATTATATTGTTCAATCAAAAACCCCATTTCCTTGAAGAAACAATTGGTAGACCCTCTCTACGGATGAAGGGTTAACATATGTAGATAGAAATTAATTTATCAAATTCTAATGAGGGTGACTAAAATCGCTACCGCTGTAGAAAATATGCATTTACTCTTAAAATACTTAAAGTACGTCAATGCCGCTTGGCAATATCATAACTAAATACAAAAGAACATTGATTTTAAAACAAAATTTGTATTTGGTGGACCTAACAAGAATTGTACTGTATACAAATGTGCTATCAAGTTTAACAAACAAAAAACGGTTTTCATCATCTCCACGCAGCACCATGACACAGCAATAGCAGGACCAGAATTAGCTAAAACAAAAACCGATGCCATTATTGAATACACCTATGTAATGACTATAATTCTGTATTAATTATAACTTTAATGATGTAAATAAAAGTTCCAAATAACTCAATTGTCTTCTACATTTATACAAATAGCCTAAGCAATGCTTATTTATAGTGATATGAATTTTTTGTACGGGTGGTTAAAATCGCCATCCTCAGTATAGAACTACGGTTATTAATTCAAGGTTATTAAAGAAACAATGAAACAGCGCGCAGGGCAAAAACTTCAGATTACAGGGTGACTAACCTCGTCTCCCTATCTCTCCGGTGAATGACACAGTGGGAACTTCGGCTAGAACCTTTTCCTGAAGAGCGTGATACCGAGGTTCATAGCCTCATCCTCGTCTGAAACAGACAATTATTATATAAATTACTTCTAAATTTTTTACAATATTTAATTATAATGTCACGTCCCCATAAATCAATCTATAATATAGTCAGTGTAAATATCTTACATAACATTAAATTATTTATCGCAGACATAAACCTTAAGCACATGTATTTCTACGAATGTAAATATTAATCGAATTGGTTAAAACTTAAACTAAGGCTAAGGAATTGTAATTACGAATGCAATACTATTTTGACGTAAAATAATCAGCTTATAATGGTCAGATTATATTTTCAGACTATGTATCTTAGGGTAAGACGTTGTAAATTTACTATCACAGTGGATACCTTCAGAAAACGACATATTCATATTCAAACAAACTCCAGAGTATACTGTTTCTCCTAGGACAAATATCACAAAGTAGAAAGAAGCACAACAATGCTCCTATATGATTGGTACATTTGCTTCAAAAAACTAAATAATTACTTAAGTTTTCGTATTCCAAAGCGGTTATCTAAAGCTTGAGCTTTAATCAAAAAAAGTTATTTTAGAATGCAGAAACTCTGAACACCGAAATTGAAATCAAACATTTTAGAGTTTTTGTGGCGAAAATGTACACACTAAAAAATTCACGGCAGATATAACGGCCCCATGAAAAGCTTACTTCTACTGGCGTTATATTTCCAGTTATATTTGGCTACATTTTAATTTACCGCCATATTTAGTATGAGTTTCATCAATTTTCTGTAAAAATCGTTGGCGTTATATTTTAGATGGTATAATATATATATTTTTCGTGATATTCTCATAGTTTTATTCATATCCTATTTTCTGCATATACATGAATACAAAAGAATGGAATGAATAAATTAAATAAATATACCAAATGAACTAAAAAATAATAATAATGATATAATAATTAATAAATGAAAACATAATAATGAATGAGTGTATGTATATCTGAAACTAAAATTAATTTTTATGCAACTGAATTATTAATTTGAAGCGACAATGTCTCACACTTATAGTGCATTTAGATATTTAGAATTATTTGATTATAAGATTATAATATTAATTAATCATATCATTTTAAATGTCATGTTTTGTTAATAAATTATGTTCATTTTAAATTCGACAAATTTCGAAATGTTATATGTTTTAAATGTTTTTCATATGTAATTTTTATACACAATGTCAATGTAAGGCATCAAGGTTACCTTTCGGAATGTTTCAGAGATTGTAATAGCTGTGTCAAAGGATTTTAATGACTTTTAATTGCAGGGTAAGTAACATTATACTTATTGTATGTTAATGTAGGCTATGTTATGATCTTTTATAGCCATAGGTGGTTTATTTGTAAAAATTAAACAAAAGTTATACAATATATTAGTATAGGATTTATATAAAAAGAATCCATTTATGTTTTTTTCAACCTTTTTTCAACTTTTCACAAGTAAATACTTGTACATGTAGTATTTACTAGTGTTTTATTCATACAAATTGAAATATTTACTTTATTGAGAAGTAATTTCAAAGCAAAAGCTTTTACTTCTTACTTCTAACTTCGGACTTTTTTATTCATCAGAATAGAAGTAAATACTTCTAAAAAGGTGAGTAAGAAGTATTCACTTTTTTAAATAAAATATTGTGTACAAACTGAAAATTTTGATTTTATAGTCATTCTAGAGAAATTTTGTTGCCATCAATTTATGTTAATATTTATATTACATATGATTCTGCAAAACAGAATTTCTGGTCATTGTGAGCAGGGACCTCCTTGATCATCCCCCCTGAAATTGGTGGTTGCCAAGGCCAAGGTCACAAGGGGTCCACAGTAATGCAATAAAGACATAGTTGTGGAAAGCTAGACTTTTGTCACACTATGTCTATTTAGTAGCAGCATTGATAGACTTACCAGTCAGCCAGACACAATTAAGTCAGATAATTTTGTTTGCTGTCAGAATTTTGTAGTGGTATAGCTATGCCTATGGTTATATAGTATATATAGAGTATATATACATATATGTTATAGTATAGTATATATATAATAGTATATATGAGGAAGATTGATGCCTCCAATTTTTTTTCGAAAGTCAGGTTATACATTATGATTATTAATATATACCTAACATGATGGATGAAATTGTGTAGACTGATGTCATGACATATGAGGCCAATTTCAAATTATCAGGGTCATTTCTATTTTCTAAACTAGGCAGAAAACCCGAACTAGCTGGAACTTTTTTATTAATGAAGATAAACTCTGAACCACTTGGAATATTAAAGATATCATGTTCACAATCATCT
>JAUZND010025928.1:0-24112 GCA_034780555.1 Coelogynopora nodosa
GAGCACCTAGCGTCTCTTGTGATGTTAGAGCCCAAAAAGTTAAAGCTCTGCACCACTTCTAGTGGTTCCCCTTCTACAATAATTTTTTTCCTACATTATTTATGGTTATATCAATAATCCGGGCCAATAGAATCATAGACATCATTTTCTGGCATAGATAGCACACAGTTGGGGCATATGCGCGGAAATCAATGAATAAATAAGGTTGTTTTTCCCCATTTTTTATGCCGTCTAACAGAGATCATGATTCTACAATATTTATTTACCACACATCTATTAAACTAAATATTGAAGCATTAAATAATATCGGTCAAAGTTAGTATTAATACGTACAAAGTTAAGAAAATACATACTTATACAAAGACCAACTCCAGATTATTCTAAAACCACTTTTTTAATATCTACATTCCATTGAGGCTTTTCGCAAAAAACGTTTCATTGTTCGCAAACACATTCAGCAATTATATAGGTATCCAATACAAACTAAATTCGTTGTTATCAACTGCAGTTTTCATGATTTCGAAAACAAGATCTTACTTTAATATAATTTCAGTATTATAGATCTAATACAATCTAATACAATACAATTCAATTCAATTTAAATTAATTTATTTCTATTTTACAAAGTAATAAATATTAATCAATAATCTAGAATCTGAGAATGTAATTCGCCAAAATGAATCAGTGGTTATTGCTAAACTCTTTAATAAAATACATACATAATTTTTTTTTAAAGTTAATAAATATAAAGTTATGTTAATCATGTATGATGTAATAAGTATATCTGCCATCAAATTTCAAATACTTAAAAAGAAATTGAAATCGAAATCATTTACAGCATTTTTGATAATAAATATAAATCAGATGTAACAATAAAATTTGTTTACTGTCAGTTATTAAATTATGTCTTCAGATATTATCTAAAGAATAAATTTATAAATTAACTATACAATTATTGTTTTTGGCAAATGACGACTTCATAGATGCTAAACAAACTATTTTATTCATAAAATATATAATAGGCTATATAATTATGTTAAAAATGTCTATTACTATGTGGCGTATAATCTAAAAAAAAAAAACAATTAGTGGAGTTCTTTGAGCATGATAATCGAATTAAAATTGCTCGTATTATTATATCTCTATGATACATTTTTGCTTAATCAATTATACATTAAATTATTTGACAATTTGTTATCTGGTGCTTCAGTTGAATTATGTAAACATTACATCTAATTTAGTACTTCAAGTTTATTACAGAGTTTGGTACCATACATTGTACCTTCCAAAAACTGAATTTCGATTTGGTGATTATTGCATTTTTCATTGATTTGAAATACTTGAAAGATGAGGCTAATTATTTTTATACTTCTCTGGTTCTAGATTATTGATTATTATTTATAACTTTGTAAACTATAAAGAAATCAATTTGAATTGAATTAGATCTAAACTGACATTTTTATTTTTAGCAAGATATTGTTCTCGAGGTCATGATAACTGCAGTTGATAACAACGAATCCAAGTTGTTGTATTTATGTATTTTCTTGGATATATTATTGCCAGCGATGATTGCGAACAATGAAAACGTGTTTACGATAATATACAGATGTACATTCTTTCTGAGGGTTATGCATACTGAAGCTATATCTAGATCGCCAACATGTTTAATTTCATTAACTCTTTTTTGGTTCCGAAGAAATTTTAATCTGTTAATGATAGTAAACTTTTATTCATTTAGTAATATATTAATAATACATTTAATTTATTAATTTGGAAACTATTGGAAAAACCTACATTTAGCTTTCCACTATAGTTATTAATTATTATCTCAATTATTTAAAATTCAAAACATAACCGTAAATGAATAGAAAATTATTGACAATTTAAGAGAATTTGTAATTTTACTATGTTCTGCAGCAATGAAAATCTAATAGACATATAAGCCAAAGAAATCATTCTAATATTATTTATTCAATTTGAACAGTCTAGTGTTAAAATCTACTTTTTTGACCGTCTTGCAACTGAAAAAAAATATATGGACAAGTTTTTTTTCCCTGCTATTTTGGCAACGTTTATTATATTACTTCTATTCGGGGCTGTTATTGGACTTGTCTTTTATTTGAAGCATGTACGTATGCAACATTCGCCAGTGATTAGGCCATCAACTCATCAATCATTGCATACCAGGTCCAGGTCACGGTCACGGAGTATTGTAGTTGAAGGAGAACGACACACAGTCGAAGATCTAGATGACAATAATGATCATAAATCCGAAGATGAGCTTCAAATGGACCTTGACACCGCTACCGCTAGAAACAATTTCAGACGCAGTTCAAATGTTAGACACTTTGGAATATTAGATCCTTCAAATAACCAATTTAGTAGAGGTAGTAGAAATAAAAGTAAGCTTGTCTTTAAAACATCGTCTAACAACAGTTCAATTGTCTGGAATGACGGATGTACTTTTTCTAAAATATCTGTTCCTTTGAAATGGCTCCAATTTCAAAAGGGAAATATTGAAAACGACCATAGACAACAAATGCAAGAATGTAAAATTAGTATTGAAAGATTGTCTGGAGTCTCAGCTGTTCAACACACCACAAACCAAAGAAATGTAGACGTGACATCAACACCATTGATGCGAATAGTGAATAGAGATAAATCGGTCAAGGGGACATTACTACATCGTATCAAGTATAGTTCATTGCCGTCGTTGAATAGTGAGAAATGGTGCTCACAAGATCGCACAAGATTTGATTACCCATTCAGCGGAGATAATTGGTAGTTTTTTTTTAAATGCTTCGAAATTAGATACGTGAATTTACTATATACATTTATTGATACACTTTAGTGTAATTGAAATATTCTATGATGATTTCTATAGTTTCACGATTATGCATCTGTCAGTTTTTTCCAGCGATAATGAAATTAATGAAACAGTCCAACTCTTTTGAACTGAACACCCTTTCAACGGGAAACTTATTTGTTTTTATCATTTCAGTTTATCTCAGTTGTGATGAGCGTAACAATTATATCAATAACTATGTTTGCATTCTCAACTTTCTCGTCCCTAATGAAGATAATATCTATAATGGTAATATTTCTATTCTATTATAATATTTAATTGTGATTAATATATTGCAATATGTTATTCCCATATTCGCCATTTTCGTTTCCTTTCTTTTAATATTTGATGTTAAATGAGTCATATATATATATACACAAAACTGTCTATTCATATCACTGTATTTGTTCGATACATGTTAATATATATGAGGCACCAGTTTTGCTCAATAAATTATTTGTTGCTAAAGTGTAAAAATGAGGTAGTTACCGGTCTTACAAAGCATACTGCTTGTATTTATGATATTATCATTTGCATGTAACACGGTATATGCCTTTACATACTACATACATATTGCATGGGAAATGCATAATTAATAACTGACTTTTGTTTAAAAACTTTGGGAACTTTGGCAATTAGTGTTCAGTCCGCCTGTTCATAACAAACACGTGTTTGTGCCACAAACTAATTAGGGATACAGAATCCTAAATAAAAAGGGACACTGGACAAATGATTCTGTATAGGGAAATAATCTGATTTGTAAAGATAGGTAACTGCCACAAATGATGGGAATTTTACCGAGTAATTATGGGAAAATTTGTGTCCAATTATAAAATTGTTACATAAATAGCGCTTTCGAACTGTCCAATAAATATAGTGACATAGTATAATGATTTTTATTAAAAAAATGTAAAACTTTATGGACAATGTTACATTTTTTATGGCTATGGGATTGTTTTTACTTACAGTATTACAATTATAGGTGCAACCTCAACTCTATTCCAAGCAATCATGTGAAACAAATAGAATTAAAGCGGTAAATAAATCAATAAAAGTCGCATTTGAATTATAACACAATACGATTAACAATTTTGAACAATACAGTTAACTATGGAATACATCTCTCAAAAAATCTTTGCACTAGAAAAATAATTTTGTACCTTTGAACTAAACCAAAGGAGCAAACACACTCAAACATTTACCTATAATATTAAAAAACAAATACAAGAATCAGAACATAATGTTTAGTATAATTGTTGACTAACGCAAAATACATCGGTTTAAAAAATATGAAAAAAAGGTGAAGGAAATCTCAACCTAAAACTTAATAAAACTTTTAAACTAGCAAAATGAATAATTAAATATCCATATGAGCAAAACAAAAACCAGAAGACACCGCAATCAGAGGTAAACAAGCACCAGCGCCATGTTACTCATATATTCACAGAAGGTTAGTGTTCATGTTATATATAATTAAAAATAATGATATATTTTCATGATAATGATAAAACACGCTTTTAAATCGTGATCCAAAGAAATGGTGCGGCGAATAAGGTAAATAAATCTGTTTAAAATGAACGAATAGTAATAATTTTCACTATCCGGTGAGTATTAATTTGTAATCCTTTCTGTGCTCTACGTGGAGAATACAAGCAAAACAGTCATTATTATATAAAAGTGACTTAGCCAATCGAAAACGATTTTAATAAACGAATTAATAAGCGAATTTAATAAATGAATAATAAACGAATTGATAAATGAATTAATAAACGAACTCAACAAATTAATTAATAAACGAATTGAAAAATTGAAAAAATAATGACACCGTTGTCATCCAAAAATCCTGCAGGGATAAATATAGTAAATATATATATCGTAACCGTAGCACTTATGTCTGACAAAGCAATATAAGACAACTGCAAAAATAATAGCAAACACAAATCTGGAATTGTGTTAAATTCGTTTGGCCAATACCCTGCAAATTCTTTTACTCAAAACTGAAAGATCCAACGAGAGATTTGATGTACATGACATTAAATAGCGGCAAAACATTTCTTACATATAAAAATAGTAGTATTGCCTGCGGAGTTCAAGATATTTAGCGGAATAAAACAAATAAATCGTAATTATTATCTTTGCCAATGGATAACAATTATTGTTTTTCTGCAACTACTGACTTGAATTTCGTAAGTTTTTTTGTTTTATGTGTGTTGTTCAGTCAAATTTGTTTAATATTATATACTCTACTTAGAGAAATTTGTCATACCTCATTCTTTAACATTATCTAAAAATAACATTTATTACTTTTAAGCAATATATAACAGAGCTTGCACATAATTAGATTAATGAAATAGAAAACTTTCAGGCTGTAGCGAGCGGGGTTGTGGGGGTACGACCATACTCCACAGTCATACAGGTCAGTAATAGAAAGGACAACATCTTTCCATTTTTGTTTGAATTGGTTTACATTGTAAAAACGTAAATTTCCTAAACTGTGACAGACTGTGGCATCGATCAAAGGACTCTTTTAACGAAAATGATCAGGAATTGTACCAAAATCGCTCCATAGAGAAATGTAAGATATCAACATTTATGAAACAGATAGGCGAAATATATGGCACCTAAATGTTATTTTTATACAAATCACTGTTTAAGGGTGTCGGCAATTAATATTTTAAAAGAAAAAAATTCCTACTTTGACGTAATGGTAGTTTCGGGTGATAAGTCAGTCTCCTCGCTGAAACTGAATGAGCGTACCTTGGAAGAGATGGAGGAAAGCATGGGAGACTTTTTAGGAAATTCGATTGTAATGTCATCATTGTCTTTGAAATCATGGACCCCACGATAACCATTACCAAGTTGTTCCTATCTAGCTGCGTTATCAGAGCAATTCGTATTTTGTCTTCCAGCTAAATTGCGTACTTACATAATTTTATTTCCATGCTTCTTATAGCTGCATGCGCGTGATGACAAGATTTAAAATAAAGTAATAGATAATTGAGAGAGTGGAGAAGTTATTATTAAACCCGTGTTTAATAATTGTACCAATGTTACCATAAATTTGTATGGATGAAATATCTGTGTTTATTTGTTAAAATTTCACATTATTGTAATTGTTGAATTATTGATGAAATCAGATGTTCTACGAATTCGTATAACATTATTTGTATAACATAATTATGAATTGATTGATATTCAAATCTGATAAATATTTTAATATTATACCTGTTTTAAAATTCCAGAAATTGAAGATAACTAGATAATTTTAGCGATAGCTTTTCAGTGAAATTATAATAATGAGCATTGCGGTATATATTACTCATAGAGATCGGATAAATTAATTAAAACAATAATTTATTCAACAACTCTACAGGAGACATTTAATTTAAAATTGAAGACCCAATGGAGAAATTAGATCGTACTGAACAGAAAATCGATTTGATTTTTTCTAATCTTTTACTATAGTTAAATTTATTAAGTTTTTCTTATGAAAGAACTCGCTTTTGGTACCTTAATAATAAGGATATGTTTTGCTAAATATCATGCACTGCCAATAAATAACTGTATAATATTTATTACTATAAGTAAAACAAATCGGATGTCTAATATATTAATTCAAAGATTAAAAATCATAATCTCTCAAATCCAAAAAATTGAAATATTAATATATATGAAAAATATGTAAAATATGATTCATTAATATAATATTTACTTAAAGTAACGTATGTCAAGTTCAATTACATTGATATTAATAATATATACTTTCACAATTATGAATGATATTATTCCTTTCAATTCAAAAGTATAACTATTCAAATAAATACGGATTGTTTCTATTTATATGCGTTTCTTATAAATGTTCTTATTGAGTTGCTTACGGAACGTTCTGAAACTCTACATACAACATAGCAATTTGAATAAAAAAGTAATTATTAAACTTATCACGGGTATGCTCTTCAAACTTATCAAATTTACTAAATTGCAAAAGTGTTGATAAAGTTAAAATTATTTAATGGTATCAGCCATATATAGACTCATTTTGTGTCCCTAAGCGTAAATTTTTAAATAATGAATAACCATTTAAATTAATTAAATATTTACATATTATACAATCAAGAAGTTTAACTATTAAAAAATAAATATTTAAAAATTCGAAACAAACAAATATTTTTACTAAATAGCAATACGTTTTTCACAGTCTATTAATTGAACCTCTTCCCCACTTCCCACATCCCCTCCATCCCCTCCCCCTCCCCCTCCTCCAGTATCCCTAGCGGGCTTCTTATCCTCTCCTCATTTACCTTTAAGCGTTCTAAGTAAGAAGTTGTTACAGCGGGCCTCTTCCACTCCTTCCCTTATGCACCCCTCTCCCAACTCATACCCACATCCATCCCACATCATATACCCTCACCCGGCAATCGCTTATGATTTACATAAAATGAATAGATCATACTAGAGAGCTCAACGCAGTGTACTATTTTGTTCGAATTGTTCATATTTTTTAATGATTTAGAAAAATACTATTTATTAAAATATTAATTGATTTTCCTTTGAACTGAAAACGGTCAACAATTTAGGAAATCAATATTAACATATCATTCAGTTTTAATAAAAATTAAAATTTATGAAACTTTAATAGACTCTCATTTAAATTTGACACGGCCGATTTTTTTGGCTTTTGCACCAAAAAAGTCGAAATTTTCGTAAGCATCAAAATATTTAAAAAGAAAAAGCGTCCAGAATCGAAGTTTTAACCCACGGGTATGAATATTATTTATGGTGGATTAATTCCATTCAGTAGGGATAAGTTTGGTCATACATTACAGTACATCTAAAAATTGTATATCTAAAAATTATCGCTAAATTTATTTTTTCTAACTATTAGAATAAAAAGTCAAACTTATTTTAGAAAATATGCAACTAAATGCAACTAAATGTATTACCTTTTCTTAATTTTTTAAACTTTTTCATTCCCTTACAACTAACACGGTCTTTCCAATTCAATTATTGTATCACCTTTTATACACATTAATTATCAAAAATAAGCAAAAGCAATAATTTTTAATAAAATTATACAACATGAATAAATATTTACTGGAAATTTGTCACCAATGTTATAATATGTAAAATAAATCATTAGATCAAAATTTAATAGAAAAGCGTGACAGACTCAATTATGTAAAATAAACATTGATGGTGGAATAAATCACAAATAATAACAAATTACCTTCCTGAATTTGAAAAGTACATTTTCATTCTATTAGGCATTTTTTATATTGAAAGTTATACTTTTCCAATTGCAGGAAAATAATAATAAAATAGTTTAAATTTACGATAAGTAATTGAATGTCCTACACAAATATGATTTTTACCACATTGAGACATTCATTTTCTTATGGTGTGTAAAATATGAATCACCAATTTATTTTATAATACGTTTTTTAAAATTTTGGAAACCGTCATATGTCTGCAAATGTGTAATAATACGTATGTTTAATTTTTAGTACCTATATACTGTAAAATACTTATTTTAAACATGCAGATTTCTCGAAATGAGCGACGAATTGCCTCTTCGCATGTGTTAATTTATGTAATTATATGTTAATTTAACATACATATATTGTTGACAGGATAGTAATAGCGACTCGTCGAGGGAAGAAAGCAACAACGTATAGAAATAAAACAAATTATACCACACGGAGGATCGTTGTTGATAATTTGCGAAACGTTCTGGATAACTAAATATATCTGCTTCATATTTATGCTATAGGTTTTTTTTCATGAATCAATAATTATTTATTTTAAAAATGAACTAGGCAGATAGGCTACATTTGAAATTGTATTTTTATTTGAAATTTATTTATTCTTTGAATATTAATGCATTAACCATAAACACAATACAATAACATCGTGTGCTCCTTTTGAAGTGTCATAATATATCTCTTAAACCGACAACATCTATCTAACACGTTTTAAAAAAATATGGCTTTAGGCATTCCTCAAATATCCATAATAACATTCATAATTGTTCTCACCGTATTACTTCTAGGAACAGTAATTCTTAAATGGAGGAAGAATACTAAATGCATAGCGCAAAATGCATCGAAAACATCCTGCAAAAAAAGTCTTCGAAGATCAAACTCTGCAGAACAGTTTGACAGTTCAGACGACTATGAACAACATTCCATTGTTGACTTGAACAACTACCAAAGTGTTGTTGCAACATCGCAACCAGGAGAACAGACTTCAAACATGAACAATGAATCAAATAGCGTTGCGAGAAAGTTGAGCTCTAAAAATTTGGTCAACAATTCCAATGTCTGGAGTGATGACCGCAGTTTTCTGCCCATGGTGCCGGAGAGTAATATTGAAGATGACCACAGACAACATTTCAAACATTATACAGTTAATATTGAAGCATTAGTTAGAGACTCAGTCATCGAACATTCTATAAACCAAAGTAATGTAACCGCGTTATCAACAATAGCACCTGAGGGAGTAGCAAGAACATATTTCACTAAAGGTGCAGCACATCGTTTTAAATATAACTCTTTACCGTCGTTGAGAAGTCAGAGCTGGAACACAGAGTAAATTGCAAGTAACCGAGACTATCGAGCAGAGACAAATGGGATAATGTTAAAAATGTCTAGGAAATTGGATATGTAAATTTACATAAATAATATAGACATTCAGAAAACCACCAGAGTTTTACTAATACATATATTACGTCATATGAGTAAAAATACACGGTGCGCAAAAGTGTGCAGATAATAATTTTGTGAGAAATACATTAGATATGAATTAACTCTTATGACTCTTGAATTCGATGGAAATGTTGATCAATTTTGATTATATTTTACAATGTAATCATGAAAAAAAGCCATTTAAACTTTATTTATTTAATCAAATTATAACGAATTTTTTTTCAAATCCAATAAAATTAATCTTACATTTTTATACCGCAAACACTAAATCTAATATACAATGTAATGCGTATAATTGATAATCAATTTGTATTTTTGAGCATGTATTGTGACATCGTTGTTTTTAACTAGCTTATTATAAATATTTCCTAATTGGTGTTAAGTCGTATTTTTTGGTAGAAAAAACTGAAATATATATATTTAATTTTTTTACGTAGTATGACTGACAAAAATGCAAATGCAAATGCAAATGCAAATGCAAATGCAAATGCAAAAGCAAATGCAAATGCAAAAGCAATAGCAAACATAACTCCAAAATTTTGTACAATACATTTTCAATACCATGCAAATTAATTAATTTAAAACTGAGAACTACTTCACCACGAGTTCCTTACAAATTAAATTAAATTTAAAGTTATTTACAATTAAAGTTCCTTACACATCGTACATGAACACTATGAAAATTTTTCTACATGAACGATAATCTATATAGGTTGGACACCCCACTCGTCCGAGTCGGTTAAAAGCAATCGTACGCGCGACTATTCCATGATAATGGATAGTATGCGATTTTAAATCTTCAGTACAATATAGTCTCAAGAGGACAAGCAAGCATTTTGTTGGATATCCGACACAACAAGTGAACCTCAGGCTCTGAAGCCATCTACCGAAGCTATCATTTTGCTAGCGGTTGGAACTGGGGGGTACCCATTGGATATTTTCTAACACACGGACCTCTTACAAGCCGAACAGATGAAGGAAAGCCTTTTATCGATTAATTATTTGTAATATATAGTTAGTACTATCGATTGTGATAGATGGAACCTCAACAATTAATGCAACCAACAGTACAGCCTGTTGGAGCAAACCTTTCAAATCGACCTTCTTTTCCCCCACCCGGATGCGGTATTAAGCAAAGGCATTCCTGTCTTTCTTCATAACTGCCGTAATTGCCTCGCCAAAAATCGCTTCTTAATTAATAGAAGGGGAAATTAGAACGATTATTTGAGTTGCAGATAACAAAGAAGGCCTTCGTAGTGGAAATCGCCTGACATCGTGTCATGTTACCGAATGGTTTAGAAATAAATTTAAAATAAAATTTGCATCTCAATTTTTTAGTGTGTCAATTTGCCGACTCTTTAAATTTATTATTATATATCCTAGATACGAGCGTTAAATAAAAAAAAGAAGCTACATTTGATTTTATAAATATGGTTGACAGACTTTTTAATACGCTAAATTCACGCTCACTACATGGTAAAAATTATAAACGAGCCATTTGCTAAGAAAATGTGTAAGATCATTTTCAATTGTTTTCTTAATTTGAAAGAGAATTATGATTTTGAACTAATCTGGAATCCAATTGCCAATTGTAATTAGCCAATGGGTAATCAATAGAGAAGTCAAACAACGTCGAAAAGTAGAAAACATTCGCTGTTGGATATATAAGCACAATGCGATCCACCTCTGTTTTGTCAAAAAAGATTTATTAGATATAGGAACATCAATCTGTTTTTTATGCCTACATATTATACTTGTTATTTTCAAGATCCTATCGAATATTTCATATAGGCGATTTACGACAGCAAGGTTATTGGTGTAGCAATCATACTGCACTGAGATTACAGTATTTTATAGGGCACTCATTAATATATATGCCAGAACAACTTTACTACTTGGGGGGAGCAAATTAAATCTGTGGGTAAGCACTTTCGATCTCTTGATGTAAGAACAAAATTATATGACTAGACTATAATTAAAGAAAATCCTAATTAGCAAAATATATAGACATAAAATTTAGAGTTTATGGCTTTTTTTGGGGGGGGGGGCAAAAACCCACCTTTATAGCTTTTGAGAAGACGGATGCCCTCCTGCCCCCCCCCCTGTTTTCGGCGCCATTGATAAATAACCGACTTTATATTAGCTGAACTATCAGTTAACCAAAACTGTGTTGAATACCGGAAATTCAGACAGCAAAGATGATGAAGAGTTCACTGAAGAATTCCTTACAAGTGAGGAGTTACTTCAAAGTTTAGATAAACTTTAAAGGCGAAATATTATGTTTTATATAGTTGGCTGGCAGCACGTCGATTAAAACAAATAAACTGCTCCAAGGAATGATCCAATGATTTGACAGCTGAATCTGTAGTAAATACGGGCTGACTAGGCAAAAACAAAGAGGGGATCTTTTATTATCAAGTAAAGGTGTCTTGCCTTATTTTGATTAACTGACCGATTCATATACTACACATCGATTAATTTCTTATTTCTGTTTGTGTTTCCGGCAGATGTAACATATTATGTTTGTAACGTGTAATTTGAATTCTCCAAGTACAAGAGCACTTTCAATCTTATTGGATCTCTTCAGTCTGGTATAGTACGTATGTATGTTAATTGTACACTTACTTGATAATAGTTGAAATAGCTGGATAATTATAACGATAGCTTTTTTACATTTAACGTTAAATAAATAAATTAATTCATTTAATTCATTTCATTTAAATTTATTGCATTACTTTACCGAAAAATTCTTATAGAAATGTCATTGTCTGTCAAAATGGCTATAATAAAACTAAGTATAGTCGATATTGGTTAATTTAATATTATACTAGTCGTTATTTTCATGGTCATTGATAAATTTGTTTAACCGGTTAGTTATTGTTTAGGATTATGTTGAACTTTAATTTTATCCCGAACGGAGAGACTGGTTTGGATAGTGAAATGCTGCAATTTGTGACAGATAAAAAAGCTTAAAAAGATTAATTGTTGAACTATAAACTACTCATTTTTACGAAAATTGGCACATGGAGTTGGTTAAAATGGAACAATCAGGAAATTATTTTTCTACAGTTTATCAAACCAAGAAGTGGGTTAACTAATTCCGTGATTTCCAAGGATAAAGGACTTTTAGTTTTTTTTTTAGAATAAGTACCGGAAAAAGTAATATTTTAAATGGTGAGGAATTTCGGAGTACAAATGAAGTAGGTAATACGAGTAGTGGTAAAAAATAATCTTAACAGTAATCAAGAGAAACACGATGATTCTCAATAAATATTGGGCGAAAATATAGCGAAGGTGAAAACTTATCTTGAAGAAAATACTAACCTCGATATTTTGCAAAATGAATTCATTTTCAACATTATTTTTCATTTTCAACTTCGAGGTCGGGAAAACCTAAGATCGCAATGCACATTGGTGTCGAATGTACCATTTGAAATTACATAACATTGTTTATTTTAAAAGTTCAAATAAATTATAGATAATGAGCATTACTTTACATATTACCCCAAAGATTAATAATCATGACTTCTCCAATACAAAGCTTGGAATTCTAATATTAACATATTATATATTAAAAAATGTAATAAATGATTCATTCATAAAAACCGGAGATGTAGCGTACAGCCACCGCTATCCGATCTTATTGGTAGATTCATTGATATATAATATTTTTTATAAAAGGTGAAGTATGTAAAGTTAAATTATATTGATATTAATAATACCGGCGATCCAAATTATTAATTATATAATTCCTGGTAATTCAAACCATAGAGTTATAATTATTATACTATAATAAAACGTTAATATAGATAAACAATTATATATCTATGATTCAAACGTATAAATATTAAAATCAATACAGTAAGTTTCTATTTATTTGCGATGCCATATACTTAATACACATAATAATTTGAATAAAAAAGTAATTATTACATTTATCACGGATAGTTTTACATGCTCTACCAAAATTATTAAACTTACTAAATTGCAAAATTGTTTATAAAGTTAAAATTATTTAATAATATCGGTCATATATGTATATATATTATTAAGTATTTCACAGGCTGTGCAAAGCTGTTAAATGTCACTCAAATATTTTACTAAAGAACATAAGCAAAAATCGGAATAAAATTTCGTAAAAAACTTGTATTTTTAAAATATTTCAGTTTATTTGTAGGAAAACTGAACATAAATAAATATACATATATGGTTTTGAAAAATTGATTGAATATTTTTAGGTAAAGATATTGCATCTTTCAACGGGTTATTCAAAGATACCAAATTTCAACTGCTTATAACTTATAAAAGGGGAACCGTTACACATAAAACGGAACACAATATTTATAAATAACAAGTATATATATATAAATTGTTAGTAATTTTGTGTACCTAAACGGAAATTTATTAATAATAAATTACAATTGAAATGTATTAAATGTTTGCGTCTTATACAATCAAGTTGTTAGAAAATCAATAACACATCATTCAGTTTTAATAAAAATAAAATGTAATACATTTTAATAGTAAACTTTGATAGACTTTAATTTAAATTTCACAAAGCCGATTTTTTTGGTTTTGGCTCCAAAAAAGCGAAATTTTCGTAAGTTTCAAAATATTTTAAAGAAGAGTCCAGAATCAAAGGGTTAACCCACTGGTATCAATACTATTTATTGGGGATTAATTCTATTTTGTAGAATAAGTCATGTCACACATTGGAGTATATCTAAAAATTATCGCTATCTATTTTTTCTATGCACAGATTAAAAGCTGTCTTCTCCTTACAAATTATTTATGGAAAAGTTCTACATACTTTCCCATTTAACTTTTACTTTCCCTAACACATTTTTACTTTTCTGTAAATTTTTAATTAAAATTATAATTTTCAAGAAAGAGACTTTTATTCATTATTTTTTTATAATAATCTTCAAATCTTTATAATCTATGTACACAATGATATCAATTTCAAACGCGGAATGTATTACTAAATCGTTACCATAGCGCAGTAAATAGAACGTTATTTTTCTAAAACATACCACTTTGACAACTTTTATTTAACAAACCTTTAATAATAAACTTGATTTCAATTAATCTATAATCCCGGCGATTCAAAAATATTGTTGACAATTAATTTTATTATGCCAAGTAAATTTGACTTATTTATTGTCAATAGATTTTCATACCATATAATTGATTATTTAAATGATCCGTAGAAAAAAATTAAATTCCTTTATTAGTAAAGTACTATTTCCATACTCGGATTTCTTATAATACTCGATCGCTGCGCTCTCCCGGAGCAATAGATTCTCTTCGTATAGAAAAGTGCTACTTTTCTAATTAAAGGAAAATAATCATTCAATAGTTTAAATTTACGTTAAGTAATTGATGTCCTACTAATGCAGTATTATGTAAACAGTCTTAAATTGTTATATCATTTTGAGAATTGTTCATGTTTAAAAGTGTGGTTAGTCTACTATTTTAATTTTTAGCACATTGAGACCATATTTTTATAAAAGATTTTTTGTCATTTTGGAAACTTTCATATATGTCCATTAATTTACAATAATGTATGTATGTATACTTTTTAGTAACTACTATTTTGGACAAGCAATTCCTCTCTAAATGAGCTCAGAATTGCCTCTTCGCATATGTATGTTAATTCATGTTATTATATGTGAATTTAACATATATATTAAATAAATGTTAATGACAAGAAAAAACAACTTGGAAATAAAATTTATACCGAATGGAGGATATTTGTTCTTCTATTTATCACTTTTCTAAATCACTTTGTTACACACTACAGCAGTTCGCTGATAATACTGGTAGTACTATAATCCAAGAGGTTCAAGAATTCAAGTCCAAAAAATTCATATAATAAGTTGCGAAACGCGTTGGATAACTAAATAAATCTGATTCATATGTATGCTATATCAAGCCTTCTTATTTAAAAAAATGAACTATGCAGCTGGGCTATATTTGAAATAGTATTTTTTATTTGAAATTTATTTATTATTTAAATAATGTTAATGATTTAACTAGAAACACAATACCATAACATCGTGTGCTCATTTTGAAGTGTCATAATATACCGTAAACCTACAAAATCTCTTTAACACGTTTTTAGAAAAAATATGGCTTTAGGCATTCCTGAAATATCCATATTAACATTCGTTATTGTTCTAGCATTATTACTTGTAGGATTAGTAATTCTTAGATGGAGGAAGAAGAGTAAACGCGCATCGCAAAAACAAAATAAATCGCACAAAAACAGTCACAAAAAAAGTCGTGGAAAATCAAGCTCTCGAGAACAGATTGATAATTCAGACAATGAACAACCTTCCTTAGTTTCTTTAAACAACTCCCAAAGTGTTGTTGCAAAATCCCAACCAAGAGAACGGACTTTAAATATCAACGAAAGTATTACAAGCAAGTTGAGCGCGACTAATTTCAACAACAATTCAAATGTCTGGAGGGACGTCCGCAGTTTTCTGCCCATGGTGCCGGAGGGAAATATTGAAGATGACCACAGACAACAATTAAAAGATTATACAGTTAATATTGAAGCATTAGTTAGAGACTCAGCTAGCAAACATGCTATAAATGAAAGACATGTAAACACGCTATCAACAATAGCATTTGAAGTAATAGACAGACGATACTTCACTAAATGTGGAGCATATCGTTATAAATATAGTTCTTTACCGTCGTTGAGAAGTGAGAACTGGTACATAGAGTGAATTACAAGATACCGAGACTATCAAACAAAGATACGTGGGATAATTTTGGAAATGTCTAGGAAATTGGATATGTAAATTTACATACATAATATAGACATTCACAAATCCACCAGAGTTTCACTAATATTTATATTACGTCATATATAAGTATAAATACAATGGCGCGAAGAAAGTTTTTGTTGCGCAGTAATAATTAATTTCTATAAAAAATAACCTAATTTATTGCGTGGAGTATTTAAAAATTGCAATGATTTAATTATTATTAAATATTAATAAATTTTTTATTTGTTCAGCTACTGCGGATGCGGTAAATTCATGAATCGCAGAAGTTTACCATTTACACTCAGCTTTCATAGTTGAATGATTTCTGCTTGAAATTGTCCTACAATTTACTGTGAAGCCTTCGCGCAGAAGTATGTAAAAATGTCATTGTACCTGCAACATACATATTAATGTATTTTCGGCTTCGGTGTTTTTAAATAAAACCAGTTTTAAATAACCTTACTTCTTGTTATTATTGTCTATAATTCAAATATAACATGGTGTATACGTTTATATATAGTATTTAATTACATATTATACACTCTATATATAAAAAATTGTACATGGGAAGCTGTGCATCATTTAAGTTTATTATTTTTTTTTTATAATTTGAAAACTGTCCGTTAACCCGATTTATCCAAGTGATCCAGACTTTTAAGAGATGTCTTTCTTGAAAATTTTAAAATGATTATAGCTAAATGTGTAAAATGAGAATACCTTACAATACCGTATATTACAAGATAGTATTCATACATGTATAGGCATAATGCACTATTTTTAATTTTTGATAAATTATGTCAGACTTTAAACTTCTAAACATTTTATGATATAGTCTTCGAGTTGACTGCTCTAGGTATTAGGTATACATAAAAACAAATTAGCTGTATATGTGCACAACTATGTGCACAAATAATTAATTATTTACAAGCATTTGTATTTTTTTGAAAGCAGACATAACATCATCCCAAACTTCCAAACATTCAGGAAATAGTTTTCAAGGGATAGATTTCTCCTATGCGATGATTGCGATGATATATATGAAAACCAAAATAACTCAACAATGACTTAAAAATAACAAACACGAAATCAACATCAACAAAACAAAAACAAAAACAAAAACAAAAAAAAACAACACTACGTAATTGAATACGTTATGATGAAAAATAATTAAATATATAATATTATTGCTAAAAGACCCCAACAAATGTTGGCTTCTTATTCCAAAGAACATATCAATAACACCTTTTGATAAGCTACTACCCATTTCAACCATTATTACTGCTGCAATATAAGCTCTACCGCAACCAGGTCCAATACTTTTACATTTATCTATATCAAAAACTGTGGTCCCATCATTAAAAAAAACTCACGACCTTACAAACCTAAATTAACTTGATCTTCAAACCCAATAATAGAACAATTACAATCCTACAAAAATATGTCACAAACAATTAGCATGAACAAAAAACCTCACTTAGCAACTTAACTCACTTAACCCCGACTGTACCAAAGCTTTCAGCACCGTCAATATCCCTTACTTTACTATGAAACTTCTCAACTCTTCCTCTCAACCCAATCCACAAAATAAATTCATCACAAGGGACATCAGCATGTCAGAAAATAACAAATCATATATATATATATTAAAGACATCCACTTCGGAGTACCCCAATGGCTTATCAACTCCCCAGTACATTGCGATTATACTGCATATTACTGCGATTTCCTCCCCTTCCCCTCCCCTAGCGCACTCTTTTAGATAATGGTATCAATTATGGTCTCAAATATAGTATCAAGGCATTTTTAGTAAAGTCTCAAATTTTAGGAAACTATTTAAAAAAAAATTAATTTCAAACATAATTTCATTATCTATATTATTATACTATTTTAATAGAATAATATATAACTTATATTAATATTCAATATACCATAGTAAATATATATATTAAAAATCTCATAATAATTATAATATTATCAATATGATAAAAAAAATTAAAGTTTATTATACTAATAAAAAAATTATTAACTATTATTAAAACTTACTAGAGAGCTGAAAACAGTCAACATCGGTAAAAATCAATAACTCACATTATTATTTTGTTATAAATGTAAAATTAATAAAACTTTGAACGACTCTCATTTTAGTTTGACAAGGCCGATTTACATGGTTTTTGCAACAATTTTTTATTTCAAAAGTTTAAAAAAATTGAGGAAAATATTAGTGAGTCGAGTATCGACTCTACATCCCACAGTACTGAATTGTAAGTGATAAACACACTACGTAGATTAAATGAATACCTAGTATATAGCTTATACGGACGAGAATTCAATAGTATAATATAGAATTAAACAATCAATATACAATGGATTTACAAAAATGAATAAAACAGATTTTTCAACATGGCTTAGAAATAGATTTAATGAAACTTAAATACATAAACAAAATCATACATAAGACATCAGGGAAATAATTGAAAGACAAAAAAAAACAGTATGATAATTTGTTGCAAATAGAAGGTAAAACAAAATTATACACACGGTTAAGGCTAGAAGTAAAATACATAAAACGTTTCTAAATTTTAGTTCTGCGTTATAAATAGTTCATTTCCGGGCTATAACATAGTATGCACCAGAAAAAGGCAGTAATCAATGCTACGACCAGTTTCAAAGCGTGATCTGCAAGGGCCGTTTTTTCAGTTTGGAGATTTGGAAGTGCAGCTGCTGTACATTATGTTATGTTAATAGCGAATTCAAAGAATTGACTGTTTGTTCAACGTGCGTAAGAAGGAGCATCACGTATTGCAGTAACTATTGTATAACTTTATACACAACACCGGTACATCGAACTTTGGCCGGTCTGTTCCTTGGTTTAGGTATGTATATAATGTCACCAATTTTAGGGATAGGTTTTAATGGCTATGAATGAAAAACATGATACATACGAATTAGTGTGTTCTATTTGTAATGATAAATTTATAAGAGTAACCAAAAGAAAGCTAATACTTGAAAAAAGGAACACAATACAGTAAATCAAAAAGGGGAGTTTAATATATCAGCCATGGCAGAACGTTACAATAAATGCCACAATACCCTACAAATATCAAATGTTCCTTGTAATATAATTTTTTAAGAATATATGCTAAGGATCACCCCGACAGACACATCAACACTTCGTTTACTGAGGGGGTCCAATGGACCCTCCCCAGTAAACGTGAAGTAGGGGGTTTTAAATAATTATTAGTGGCAATCGGGTTGATCAGAATTTGGTTGCGAGTTCAGTGATATCGAATTTTTAAATTTATTTTGTACTTTTGACTTTCAAAATAGCCCCCAGTGAGGTACCCAATACATGAATTAATTATATTTAACAATTTTTGAAAAAAATTAATTTTTCGTTTTGTTCATGTAAAAAGTCAATTGGAAGGCATAATTTCAAAAAAATTAGGTATATACTTTATTTCATAACTGGATAATTCGTGGTACACTCAGTGCACGTTATTATCAAATGTTCATTACATATTGTACCGTGACATTCCTGACATATTTGTTTCACCTTCTTCATTAGTAAATAGGAAGTGAAACGCATCTCATACTTTCACAAAACAATCTTCAAGAAGATAGAGGAATTTACATATAAGTCATTAGCCAATACAGCATATAATAAAACATCGCGAGCACTTCAAAATCAAAGTATTTCCAATGGACCCCCCATCAATAAATGAAGAACTAAAGAATCTATCCACATCTGTGGAGATATCCCAGCGATTAATCGGGATCGCATAAATGGATGTCTATGTCTTCTAGATTTTGTATAAGAATAACATTGTACCATGTATAATAACTATCTAGTCATCTATCTACTTATCTATAATTTCCAAATTTATAAATTTATAGATTTTTTTAACAATTGATATTTAATAACTATAATTTTGTTTGAATTTAAAATATTTTTACATATTTGAAATATGAGGACATACACGTATAATGCTTTTATTCATTTTATAGTGTTAAGGAATTTATCCGATATTGAAGATTTAACTATCGAACATATTTTTATTTTGTATTATTTTTAATTATGAAACTTCATAATGCCCGCCCACATAACCGAAACCATGGTTGCATAATTTTAGTGTTTTTAAAATCCATTCTGCAAATTATTTATTGTTCTCTATAATATTCTATCCGTTGTACAGTGCTGTTTTCTATTTTTGATATATCCAATACATAATATGGCAGGCATTACAATACATAATTATTGTGAAAATATAATCGATAGCATATAATTTTGATTGTTTCTTTATGTTTATTGAAATTTCACATTAATATATATAATGATTATAATTTCAATTTTAAATCAGTTCGAATGTTTACTTCTTCTCTATACCTTAACAAATTGTACCTTTATAACGTGGTGTATGCAAATATGACTATGCAGATACTACACATATTTTAAAGCGTTCACTTGTATTTACACATTAACACATTAACCAAAATGGAAAACTTATTAAAAAGAAAGTCTTGTTCGACAACGCAATAATATACTATATTTCAACGCAATTACTTTGAAACAATATGAGTTATAATTCTAACATTCCTTCAATTATATTGTTAGTATTATTATTCGTTGGATTAGTTGGATTTGGAGTAATATTACTTTATTTTCGGAATAAAAGAAATAAGTCACGAGAAGTAATGAAATTATCATTGTGGGAAACAATTGGACCTACGGGTAAACGTCAATCTCAAATAGAAAGGAAATCTCTTCGTAGATCCTCAGAATTACGCAAATCTTCCATGTTAGCTGGAGAGCGCTCGAGATTAAATAGCCGGTTGGGTGAATTGGTTGAAATCAAAGAGTACGAATCCTATGTTAAACCACTAAACACTTCTGAGGGCTTCAACAATTCCCAAACAGTGGCAACTGTATCTCAACATGGGGATCGTATTAACCATAGAAGAACATCAGCGGTCAACTTGAGCCGCATTGTTCACATTAGTAAAGTGATAGATAGGGCCCAAGAGGAATATCTCTGTCAAGAACAGTGTAAAATAAACATTGATATCTTAATTAATGAGATAACGGAAAATTATTTGAGAATGGAATGGGTTGACACTGTTCTCGAACTTGAAGAATCACATGGTGAAATCACAGATGATGAAGAGTTAACCGACTTTGAAAAGAATATTTTTTTATCGTTGCCGTGCATACGATCTAATCAAAAAATGCATGCCAGTGATAAACGGGAACGCGCTGCAAGTCTTCCAAAATAATTTTACTTTCAAAAGTGAAAGTTGTAGAGATACCTCACTAAAAGCGAATCGATTTTCGTAAAAGCAAAATGTTTAATTCAAAGTAATGCAATATGTGAACGTTATATAACGGCACAGAACACACAAATGGAATGTTTTAAATAATAACCAATAAGGATTAGTATTAAAAAAGCCATTATAAAAAATGAGGCACGATAAGCCAAGTACTATTATTTTAAAAAGATAAAAATTCCCTATTGGAAATTAAAATAAAAGTGACCGCTCTCCTTTTTTGTAAATCGGCGTTTCTCTTTAGTTCAAATGAAACAATATAAATTACATTTATTGATGTAATCTTATAGTCATTTTTATTAATATTATTTTAATAATATTATATAAATAAAGACTTCTCCGATCTAAACATTGACTGCTATATTTGCTGAAATTGATATCCTTATTTAATATGTTCGATGAATTGAAACTTGTGTTTATCATTAAGATTTTATAAAGATTTTTATTTCAAAGATTTCTTACTATGATCTTGCTTTGTCAGTTTTGGCAATATATGGACAAATCAGTCTTTTTCTGGTAGAATTTTGATAAAATATAAATATCTTACACATCTTAATAAGAATATTATATTCGTTCGAAATTCAACATTATATATCTGTGTCAAATAACGGGACGGACCAATTCGTCGCCTTCTAATATTTTAAAACTTCTCACTGAGTTAAAGAGTTTATCAAAATGACGTATGGAAAATTATGGTGAAAAATAACGATTTTATTGACAATATAAGTTATACTACAGTCGATTTCTGTAAAAAATTACAACAATTTTTTAAATGTCTGTCTAAAAAGTATCATGCAATATCAATACCTAAATATTACAATTAAATTTGTAATTATAAAATAACTATATATAGTAATACTAATTAATAGGCTATCTACTAAATAAAGTTACTTACTATAACGTTTTAAAATTGCAATTGTAACATAGAATTGTAAATATGAAAGAAAGAGTGTATAGATCGCTATAAGTGTAATACTAACGTACATGTATTTAATAATCTACACGTGAAAAACGAATCAGGAAGAGTGTGCGATAACCAAATGAAAGTATTCAAGTTGCTAAATTGTATTTTTTAAATGGAAAAATAGATGGTTGCGTTGTCTTATGTTTTCTTGAAACATGGTAAAAATAAAACAGTACGGATTGGGGAATCGAAACCCTCCCGTTATATATATATATTAGTTAAGGAGTTAAGTCTATACACACCAAGCGCGACGCGACGCGAGGAAACACAACGGAGCGCCGCTCGGCGAAAAAATGTTTACTTCCCACAAAGCGCGACCTGACGAAACACCATATTATGCTATTATGGCTCTATATAAATATGTCTATCTATACGAACAGACCACGCACTATATCTGTTTAACCACTTTAGTCTGGTGTCACGTATAGATTGGGGAGATAAGTATGCAGATAGCTATTGTTTCTTCATGACTAATGAATACAGTTTGTATTACTGAGGTACCCTCTCTCACTCTTCCCTTTATGTGTATGAACGTGTGTATGAATGATGTATCATCAGTTTTTATAGTGCTTATGTAGAAATATCGATTTTGTCGGGCGGCGTCGCATAAACTTTTTAATAATTTCAACATCAGTTTCGTCGCGTCGCATCGCACGCCGCGCTAAGTGAAAATAGGCTCATTGAAATAAATGTAATCAACTTTTTGCGGCACGTTGCGTCGCGCTTGGTGGGCATAGACCTTTACAACGAGCGATATTTAACGTGACAAATCCCGAAAAAGAAGGTTGTTAAAAGGGAAGAACAAAGCATGCACAACAGTTATAGTATTTGTGTCGCTTGTCAGTTTGATTCCAACTGTTTTGATTAAATAATGAATCCTTTAAATTTCACGAGTGCAACGGAGAAATCCCAGAAACTTGATGTAGCTGAAACTATTCTGTATACAGTTTAAGGAAGTAATTGCTAACGTTGAATATCAAATATTATGTCCAATACAAATGGATATTAATATATATTTATTTAATTAAAATCATAATCATTAAAATAATAATTGCACGAATGTTTGTGTTCTCAAATTATCTTATCCTTATTTTTATAAATTTTGAAGTAATGTGCAGTAAGTAGTATGGGAATGTGGACTTCAGGACCATCAATGATTACCCCCACTGCCCTACATTTATTATTTTTTATTTAAATGACTTCTTGTACTGATTTCAACAAGATCAATGTCGTTTCCGAGTAAATCAATGAATTTGAGTTCGAATTTTCTATTTAGGATGTGATCGGCGAAAATTAATAGATGTTGTTGTTGGTTGGTTGGTTCAGGCGGGATCCCGTCAGGGAAGCCGAAGCCCCCGCAGATACGAGGCCACCGCCACGGGGTACTCCGCCAATACGGCCAAGGGAGGCCTCCCCACCCTGAACACCCGCAGCCGCAGGCCAAGGTGCGCCGGACACTCTTGGAGCCAATGCTCCAGAGTCTCCTCCTCCTCCTCAC
>JAUZND010025939.1:0-24109 GCA_034780555.1 Coelogynopora nodosa
CGAAGTTAGCTCATTTTGCATGCAACCTGTATAAGAGCTAACAATAAAATATATATATCACACCTTTTATGGTACGAACTAACACTCTTTTTGCCATTTTTGGCTAATAAAATATATAATAGTCTAATGTACAGATCTGTATATATTTCAAATGAATATTTGTTCTTATTGATAAATCTAATCGAGATTATAAATAGAAGATCACTTAAACTATAGCATGATCATATACGTTTATGGTCGACGAAAAAGTGTATGTTATTCTTCAAAATTTAAGTACACAAGAGTTAAAAAGTTATTAAAATATAACGCGATCTCTACTCGTGGAAGAGTAAAATTGGCTAAATGTTCCTAAAACACAACACGATGAGCACATTACAACCCTGAGAAAAATAGTTTATTACAGAGTAAGTTCGAAATCTCGGATACTTCTTCAAATTGATAACTACTTGATTATAGACCCATCGGATTAGTTTGAATTTAAATTTAATTTAAATAATAGTATAATTTAAAGTGTGAAAACGATTGATTGGGTAATATATTGTACAGTTAACTGATTTACAATAAATTTGTTGTTTTCAAAACCCTCTCTATATTTTATAATTTAAAAATAAATCATGTTAAGTGAGTTAAATAAGATACGGAAATAGCTACAGCGAAAACTCCGCTTTTTGTAGACATGGACAAAAGCCGCAATACGTTATTTCATCACTTAAAACTGTAATATCTATATTGTATATAAGATCAATAACATCGACTGAATTCACACAAGTGCAGCATATAACGTACTTTGTGTTCCCAAAAGCTTAAATTAAATATTAATTGAACACATTCTATTTAATTCTTCAACGCCACTACATAACAGATAAAAAATAAAATAAAAAAGAACTAGAAATTATCAAAGCAATTGTTAAATAAAAACAAAATTTTATAATAATATCGATTAGGATGGTTCAAAGGAAAAAGCAACATTCATGACTAAACTCCAGAAAGGTTAAACAAAATGAATGAGCTATCATCAAGCCATAAATATACATTTTTTTAATGTTAACAATCCAAATATAGTGTGCTCTATATAAAATAGGACTGGAGTGATAAGATGGCAAGTCAAACCTGTGAATTTAGAAGACAGTCTGTTAAATTTAAGAAGCCATAAGAATAATTGGGTACAGACCGAATCAAAAAGAAAAGCACGTGTACCAAATGATATTTAATATAAAAAGGAAAGAAAAGATTACTAAAAATTGGTGCGGGACTTTGTACCTTCAGCCGCAGCGGTAGAAAGAGAAAAAAAAAGATTTATCTACTCACATATTGAGACGGCACTGATAGAAGACACGAAGAAGGAAGCGAGAGGCAATGCCACTCTCGTAGGTGCAGGGCACAATGACGTATCGGCCAAAGGGAACATTGTCGAAACGCTGGACCACCTCTCTGCCGCGCAGGAAGCCATCCACGCTATAGGTATAGGCGTTGTAAGTGAGGTAGTCTCTCGATAGTGGCAACTTTGTGGATTCCGTGATCTGAGTGGAGAAGTTGTGGTGGAGGAAGCTGGACATTTATTATGGAATCTTATGTTATTTTATGGAATCTTATCTCATGTTATGGAATGTTATGTCATTTTATGGAATCTTGTTATTTTATGGAATCTTGTTATTTTATGGAATCTTGTTATTTTATGGAATCTTGTCATTTTATGGAATCTATATCATTTTACATAATATTATATGTCACATTACGTAATCTTACATGTCACATTATGTAATCTTACATGTCACATTATGTAATCTTACATGTCCCATTATGTAATCTTATATATAATATTACGAAATTTTGTAAACTGAACTTTATATTTTGATATTATTATATTTTGGCTGATTAACTTATACTTAAAATCTGCTAAAATACTAAAATAAACCTAAAATGAGCAAAAAAATTTTTTTTAGAGATTTATCCATTTCCGCCATTTACATGGACAATAGTAATTTAGGTAGAAATAAATAAATAAATAATATCGATATAGATTGTAAAATAATTAAAATTTAAAAAATATTATTAAACCCAATTTTTGATAGATGACTTTTTCCCAACCAAGTACGCATACATAACAAGGTAGGATTAATAGTAATCAAATGAATGACACACATTTTTATTTATTATTATATTGAGTAGTTTTCTAAAGCCAGTAGTACTTTTTATGGCCAATTAGAGTTTTGAACATGTCATCTTCTAGTCTGAGACGATACCGCCCAGTAGCTACCGTGCTGCTTAGACCTTTAAGTATGTAGATACTTTTTTGAAAATTTATTATGAAGATTGTTAGCTCAATTTATATACAGTCATATCTAATATTTATATAATGTTAAATATTACATATACTTATGTGTTTATGTATATATTTATGCAATAAATAATTTATTTGCATTATGTATTATGATGTTTTGAGAAAAAACACGCGTCGTGGTTCTTCAACTGGGTGTTCGTACTTATTTTACAGACATCAAGATTTGAACAATATTGCATGAAGTTATATATGTATCACTTATACATATATATATATATATATATATAGGCTATACTAGCGCGCCATATGTGGATAGAAGGAACTTTCCTTAAAAATATAAGTACTGTGTGAACAAGGAAATTAAAATTTGGGATCATAGACTTTGAGATATCTCAATTTTTATAAAACATTTTGTCTTGATAATACGATGCTAATAATAATTGCAAATATATAATAATGATATAAAAAATTATAATCAAGTGAAGTGATTGTTAATTTCTATCAGTTTTTATATATTTATAACCTGTAATGTCCGAATAAAGAACACAGCTATAGTGACAGAAATAATAGTATGTCAGGTGGCCTAATTGAATAGACGACTGCATACAAGTAATAAAATTATGGGAATGCGCACATAAAACAGTATACTGCCACCGAGGGTGCAACATTTAGCACCATTATATTTAGTTACATCTCTCTTTCTATTACAAGTTATGTTTATTCAATTATAATACTATCATTTTACAATCATAATGTTATAGTATAAACATATTACAAACGTTACAAACATAATAATATCATTTTGTTTTGATTGATCCGATATGTTTCTTTGCTTTTAAACGTTGGATTCAGTAGTCCAAAACTATATCTTTTAATTATACAGATTTAACTATATAGTGAGCTAATCATGTCAAGGCTTTTAATTGAGCTATTTAGGAAGTTGGAACAATTTAATATATACTTGTGCTTTTATAGCAGCTTACTCTATTTTCATGACTTTCCTTTGAAAACTTTTTTTCCTTCTGTTATATCCGTTTTTATATAGGAACTTGTTATTTGTTAAAATTAGGTAATTTCTAATTTTAATTTTGGTTTAATTTCGAAGTTGAACTAAAAAGCCAATAACTCTGTTTCGAAACTAGCTGACGATAACTCTCAGACTGTGTCACAAACACAAATATCATTTGAGGTACACAAAAAATATGGTTAGGAAACTCCTTCATTGCTCGCCTTGATCTATGTATGTTAGAATGCCTCATTTCAGACCCATAGATGAGCTATACGAATACTTGTATAATGCGAAGGTAAAAATATAATAAATAAGTCTAAAGCAAAAAGTAAAAATACAATTTATTTATAAAGTTGATAAAGATGCTCACCCCTCATCATATTTAGATATGATGTCACAGAAGTCTTGCAACTATAAAAAAATGATTGTGAAAAATTGTACGTGTACATCTACGATATATTTATATAGGTACATTATTAATTATTTTAAAATAATTTCAGCATGATTATATAAATCTTTCAATGAAATAGTTTATAATTGTTTTTCTGATACTTTTTGGTTTGTCACAGAATAAAATCAATTGCTAACGCTCACGAGCATAATTCCAGTTTGAACCATATTTGATGTAATACTAAAAATGTTACCATAATTAAATAGTAAAATTATTAAAAATAATTATCGTTTTGTCCTATCAATTTGCATATAAAAACTATGTTTGCTAGAAAGGAACTGATTAAAATTAAAATATAAAAAAATTTAAAATAAGTGTCTTCAAATTCCTCATCCCCTGAATTTAACTTACTAGAGAGTTGAAAGCAATTAACTATTTTAGTTTTTTCACAAGTTATGACAACTTTTACTATCTTACGAGGGGATATCCCCCTTCCCTCATTAGTTCAACTTACTACAGAGTTAAATAATAATATTAACAGAGAGCTGAATTTTGCAAAAGTTGTATTTTTTACATTTCCTTGTTTTTTGCAGCAACAAATTTAAGTTCCCAAGCATCATATAATCTCAGAAATAACCAAATCGCGCATCGAACCCTCAAGCGGCCTCCCACCTTGTATATAACGAAGCCGAGGGCTTGATACTGGTTCCCGAAGAGCTGTCTGTTGCGCACATCGGGCTGCTTCAGGCCAACAACCATCCCGATATTGTTGTTCTTACTGACATCGGCCAGGTTGATCTCGAACTGGGGGTTCTGCCAGAAGGTGGCTCGCATGTACGGCCGCCCGCCCGCTGACTCGCCCGCCTTCCACTCGCCGAAGAACTGGTCCACAATCCAGCAGTTGTTGAGCGGCGGGGGCAGGTGGCAGATGTCCACCATGTCGAAGTTGGTCCGGAAGTCCTCCACGTCCATCCTTTCATGGTGGTGGTGGTGGTTGTTTTTAAGTTGTTTTCAATTATTCAAATAAACAATGCACACTTTTTTTCTATATAATTATACATTTCCAGCATATTTTGAATTTAATTACTACTAAATGTGGTAATTTTCGTAATATGTGTTGTACCTATTCTATTGGAACCAATGAGAATAAAAAAATGTTTTTGTTATAATGTTATAAATATTTATACGGTATACTTTTTTGTAATGTATGGTATTTTGTGATAGTCGAATATTTATAAAATAAATAGGATAATTAAACGATACTACAATTTATTAAAATCATATTATATAAATCGGAACAAACTGATTCAATATTTTTAATAAAAAATTGCACTATTAATTTAGAATCTTGTGTTCATTTATTATTATTAGTTTTAAAAAGTATAAGTTTAATTTAAATAAAATAATAATAGTGAAAATTCATTAATTACTGATATATTATGTAGTAATACATTGATTTATTACTTTATTTATTATAAAAGCATATATTTACTAATCAAAAACCTTCATAACATCAGTTCAGGAAGTTCAAGAAGTTACTTACCAGAACTCGCCATCGTCTAATTTCTTGTGGTATAGATTCCTATCCTCCGGTAACAAGGTGTCCCAATTGCGCGAATTATCCGACCATCGGCCCTTCCACTCGACGTCATTGCCCCAGGGATTGCGCACTCGTAAGAGAAGAATAGTTCCAGTGGGGCTCTGGGAGGGATTGAGCAGGCGCATCTTCTGCACATTCTCCACCGTAAATGCATGCCCACCCACCAGACCGTTAGGCAGGATTTGCCCGGTTGCGGCCATTCGTTGAACTTCTTCCGGCGGCTTCAGCTGTACGAAGGACGGTGGAGGGTTTGTGAATGTAGTGATCAATTTAAAGATAAGTCATTAGCGTTAAATATAAGATAAACTTTTGTTAATTCGATTTACCATGCATCACGACAAATACCAAATTAAAGTTTAATAAATTATTATTTATATCCATATGTTACAAATTTGTAATTCGCATTTTAATAAACTATTAATAAAATATAAGACAACCGACATAATTTTTAAGCTTATGGATTATGATTAGCCGCATAACCGTATAAAATTATACAAAAGCTTTTTATGGAAAATGTGTACAAAGAGAATAGTATTGTCGACCCAAGTTCTAATTTAATTAATATAAAAATTAAAATTATTTGTAACATGAAATTAGGTTATTGTTAAAGAACTATAAATAGCTCACTGCGACTTTAAACAGATCTACTGGTAAGGATATGTATAATTGTATGAATTGTAATGTATGTGCTGTATTATCAATTCAATATATTGTAAGCTTTACTTTTATTCATAGGACATGTGATAACAAAGTGTGGCGCGACATGTTTCTACACCATTTATAGATGATTTTGTGTTATATATAGCGTATTTTGCATTGAAATGAAGATTTCGTCGGGCGACACTGTAAACGACTGTAACAATTTCAAATTAAATTTCTTAGTTGTGTTCCATCATACCTAACCCAGTGCAAATAGGATGATTGAAAAGCACCTCGTCGCATCGTGTTGCGCTTCGGTCATTATAGGCTTTGACGCACACATCCTTTACGGCCGAAGTTAAGGTTGAAGCCATTACAGAGATAATCGAACTACTCATTTTCACGATCCGGTCCGCTTTTATTTTGTTTTTTTGAAAAGACCAAAGATTTAATATATATAGTAAAACAATTTGATATAAAGTATAAACTAAAAGTTTGATAGCTTACTATTGATGTTATACTTCTTAAATGTCTGATATCAATTAAAATTATCAAAATTTAAAAAATTAATATGAAGGACATTTTATAAACATAAAAGGAACTATTATAGTATTAATACTAAATAGTAAACACTGTTTACACAAAAGGAATAACAATTAATTAAACAAAAATACAATAAAAGTTTCAAAATACAATACCATGTAAAAAGTAAAATAATATAGGGATTAACATATTTGGCTTGTTTTCATATTATAAAGACTATATAACACAATTTCAAAGTATAAATGTTTAGCACACATCATAGTGTGTAAACTACATTAATAAAATGACCACACCGAAAATATATATTAAATGCATCTTATTTTTCAATGGTGGACACCATTAACATTTAAAAAACCATTTTTGATATCCGATAAAAAAAGTAATTAGATATATTATTATTTTTTACTTTATTTACTTTTATTTAATACTTTTACAAACATATTATGCTTATTTATATATTAAAACTTTTATTTTATTGCGTAATTTTTATTAATTATTAACAGTATCCCTAGGTCTTACGACAACTTATTATGATATATATATATATATAATGTACATATAGTGAATAAATTTAATTAAATTTCATACATCAATTCCCGACCCAATCAAGCTTCTACGTTTGAAGGTGGCTTTCAAAATCTTGGCCATTTGAGCAGCGGTTGGCGGATCGTCGCGGCCGAGCTTCTGGATATCGAAATATTCGGCCATCCCACCACACACGTCTTCCAGCGCTTCACGAATAAGACCACCGGACAGGCCCTGATAACTCCCGATAAATCTGTGCATTGGAATGCATAAATGGTGACAAATATAAATGAGTAAACCTAAAAAAAAAAACATCACTATTTCAACAATTAATTTGGAAAATAAAAGATACAGACAATAAAGCATTTCAAAAATTATTTGAGAAGAAAATAATATCATTAAAATTCTTTTCAACGACTGAATGTCATCAACAAATAATACAAATTATACTTTATTTAGAATATCATCAAATTATTAACAAATAGGTTTAAAGAAATGGGGTAATCAATAATTGTTATTTAAATAAATGTTTAACGACATAACTAAAACTATTTTGGAAAGCATAACATTATGTTTTTGCTATTTTGATATACTATTTGATTAATAATTATTTACGCAATATTAAAACAACTTATATCAGATTTCCCAAATGAGAGTAGAAATTAATTTATTAATTAAATTAATTAAATTAATTAAATTAATTTGTAGAAATTATTCATACAATTTAATAAAATATATTACATTATAAAAGTAAATCACTTGACTTATTTAATTAATCTCGGTCAAACTATAATGCAATTCCCGAGTTTTAATCAGTCTAGTATCAAGTAATTTAAAATAAAATGAACAATATTTTTTAAAGCTACTACACACTTTTTATTAAAATTGTAATTTTCAATCACGCAATAATTATAATATATAATGAGTAAAATTATGTTATAAGAGCTTCAGGAATGATCAAAAAAGTCAAACTCTTGAAAAATATATTAAATATAAATTACGATCGACGTTTCGAAGTCAAAAACTATAACTGAAAATCAACATGATAGTAAAAGTACAATTATGGTTAAGAGAGCTAGAGCGTATATGTTATATATAAATAATTGTGACACTAATAATAAGACATGAAAAATGCTGCCGATAATATAAAACAGAGAGAAAGCGGAATCAAAGAAAGCGTGATAGAAATTAAACACGAATGGATTTAATTAAAATGCTACAAACAAAATCGTCTAGAATGTGGAAGCCCTGGCTTTGATTACTGACTAAGTTATGAAAATGATTAATGTCTGCGGATTCAATGACACAGGCATCTATAAGAAATGTTTTCACAAATACGAATTAATTTAGAACATAAAAAATTAAAGAAATAAGCATAAATAAAAACATGGAATAAAACAGCACTACAAGTACTCTAAGAAGTAAAAGAATAACATGTTCTCCCCTTCTCAACCGTAAAGAATATGGGGCAGTTGTTACAATATTTTTTATAAATATCACTACTATCAAACAAGTGATTATCAGAGATATTTAGGAGAATTGAAAGTGAATATTTAACAATAAGTTTTAGTATTTTGAGAAATAAGCAGTCGTTTAGACTGGGGGTTCTACAAAGACTAGACATTCTACAAAGAGGATGATCAAACAATTAATTGATGAGAAATAGGGACTATTATACGGTAAAATGTTTTTCGGGGCGAAAATAGAGCTTGTTTAAAAATGAAATCTATAAGGTAGCCAAGTTTAATAAAAAAATTAAAAAATTGTAATTCAGCATTTATAAATTCTTTACTACAAACCCGCGGAAACCTAAAAACATCGAGTATTATATATTAAATAAGTTTATTTAATCGTGGAGTTTAATATATTTTTAATGTTACAAATACATATATAAAAACAGTTCCTATATAAAAAGTGCACACAACCTACTTGGCATAGGCCTTCTCCAGCAAACAGCCCCAGAACTCATTATTTTGCTTCGACCTAAGAAATATGAGCTTGCCGTGCCTGGTTGGCAACAAATCGTCGATGATAATATCAATCCACTGGCCAAATCCGTAGAATCGGAAGCAGAAGACGCCAGCGTACCAGGCGGGATTGAAGTTCTGTCCGGGCGGGATCACCTTAGGGATCAGCTCCTTCCGGTGGAACTCGTGAGTGGTCAAACTCATGAACGCGCAGAGGAGGTAGCAGTTACCTGTAGATTGGCGGGGCAAGAGTGAAAGAAGCGTCCTCAATAATGATTTGAACAATTACAGAAGGAATAACAAACATTACGTCGGAATAGCGACACCAGAATGATTTAATCTACAAATTTAGTAAGTGATACTTCAAAATCTTTACAAGAATAGTTCAAGTATTTTATTAACTTGTTTAGAAGCAGATAAAACGAGACAATACGATACGATAAGTATAGAGCGTACGCATGTATACAATTCAATTAGTTATTTCTGAAGTAAATAACATAAATTGAATAAATGCGAATTATTTATGAATTATAATATAAAATGCTTCATGTTGTGAACAAAATTTTGGAATGTATTCATTTCATGAGCTATAGTTTTTTCAGCGAGTGAATGTCATACAACTCTATACATACATTACTATATGTACAATATATGCTGTCATCTTAGCTGCTCCATTCTAATATAAGTGAATAATACATTAATATACGATCATACCATACACTTTTATTCTGTAAAGTTATACAGTATTTTTCATATTGAGAAAACAAAATTCTATCACTTTCCTATAATTTTTTATATTTATTGAAGTTGTTCTAAACGGTTTATTTTATGCACTATATAGAGAAACCAACTTAATACACATATAATTGTACTATCTCCATCAAACATTTAAATGATCATATAATATAATAAATCCATCAAGAGTATTGATGTATACAGCCTATATAGCTCGAAGGCTTAGGAACATCACACGGTATAAAGGAGAGATCAGAAGATATGTAGACCAAAAAGGAAATACTTTGAATACCCGTATAGAAAAGTACATCTTAATAGACATCTGGTAATCTATAGGTTAATATTCTCGGGGATAAAACTTAACTCCTATAATTCGTCTAATGCTGCGTTGTAGTTATGTATTATAACATTGTACAGATCGAAGTATTCCAAGATTTATATATGATACATTAAAAGCTTTATTCTGAAGTATTACACCTCTCTAACTATACATATGATTACTAAGAAATTATAAATGATATATGTTATTTCATTGTTTGTGAGATGTTACTGTTTAAATATAATATATGTGTTTCGTAAAGAAATATATGAATCTTTGATTACAAAATAAAATGTAAAAAAATATATCTTTTAATTAAATGTTTCAATTACAAATATTGTTTTATGATAAACATGAAATTTATATATTTATTAAAAGTATAAAGCAGTTAATGAAATATTCACATCTAGGTAGGTTTTTAAAACTAGAATTCAAGGTAATAATTTAGAAAAAATCTACTGAAGTTATTTATTTATTATATTTATACTTTCCTGACAGCAGAATTTTAATAAACAAAAAATTTGAAAAAGCAAAATAATAATCGCAAGCAGTCGACTTCTTTTGTCAATAAATAAAGAATATGTCTAAATATACAGTAATCAGTAAGATGTAATACAGTAATCCAGTTTATCAACCAGGAACAGTCGGGGACAATATTCAATACATTGTTCTTAATTTAATCCGAATAGTCGCTTCGAAATGAAATATCCAGACAGAGACCAATGCCTACATACACTTACTAGACATCTCTATTATGATCGATCAAACAGATACTGTTCATTTTAGTTTTTACAAGAAAGAAGCCGAAACAAATCTGTTTGTAAAGATTTCTCAGCGCTACCATCGTTTACAAAGATCGACGAACATAAATAATAAGATCCAGATGTTCCAATCAACCGAATTCTATCAAACACTTGAACAAATTCAAACAACACCCTCATTTGACCTGTATTAACATTTCACTACGTCAAAGTATGATAAAGTGCTTCAAAAGAAGTAAACATATTTATACCCTCAGCTTCTCTATTTTGACGATGTCGCTGAAAGGAACATTATTATTGTTTTCAAAAATCCCGATCTACATGTTCGTTTAACAAATAGTCATTTATATTTAGAGACGCTTAAAGGCCGTTCTATACAACCCACAGCTGAATTGTCAAATCTAAGAAAAAAAAACGATTTGTGAATTGAAAATTGAGAAAAATCATAATTATGCACATCATTTTCTAAAAATGACCCTTTTCCAATTTTTTTTATTGTCTTAAGACAAGATTTCAGACTTTAATTAAAACTTGTGTTTTTATGTTTTTTTTATAGTTTTTATGTAGTTTTAATATATATATATTTATAGTTTTAATTTATAGTTTTTATGAAATTTATAAATTTTGCTTATTGTTTTTAATTGAGTAAAATTCTTGACATTTATTAAACGTTTTGTTAATATATATATATATTCTATTGATTTTCTTCTGTTCCCACTTCTTTCTTGTGTTACATAATATTGATAATTTACTCTGATCAACTCAATGTATCAATGTATCCAGAGAAATAAAATAATATAAACTCTACTCAGTCAACACCAGTGCCACTGTTTTTGTCGATCTTATATTTTATTCCATCTATTAAATTTATAGTGCTGCCAGTGCTATGCTTTTTCCTATATTATTTATTACAACGTTTAACTTTAATGCGTTTATTAAAATTCAGAAGTAGTCTAATTCTAGTTGAACTATTTATACTAAAATAATTAATATATAACGGAATAAACATTATAGTGGCACAGTACTTTTAACAGAATTTAACATAACATATTTAAGGTTTTTAATTTAGATTAAACCGGCGTATTAGTATATATACGTTAATTGTGAAAGATCATAATGATTTTTTAATAAGTAAGAATATCCAAATGTTATATCACTTTCTATACTATCTTCCTTTCAAATGTATTTGGTCATAACATGTATACAACATATCCAATACACAAAATATGTAGGTAATTTCAATAATTATATTTATTCCAAGATTAACAACAATTTATATCGGTAGGTATTCGCTAAACATGCCGTTCGTGGCTATACAGATGTAAAATTCTCACCTAATTCTCCCTGATTCAAATCAGAAACATCGTAGCCGTCAGCAATAAATCGGGGTTTACTCCTATACAAGCCGGCAATTTGATCTGGTCGACGCCACTCTATTGGTCCATCCACCTGGTGTTTGAGGGATCCCCCAGTAATACTGTTCTCATTCGGTGGGAAATCTCTGTCGACAAATAGAGAATTCTTCCTCAGGCAGTCCTGACGGATTTCCTCAAACTTTGTCGGCATATTTTTTAGCTCTATATAAAAGAAAGAAAGAATGTTTTGTTAAACAGCACCGCTATATTAATTATTTTATGTATTAAACTGTGTTTATGCATACTTACTACTAAGCACGTCAGTCAGGATGAGGTAACCATTATTATACAGTCGCCTCAATGTACCCCATTATTTAAATATAGTCTACACACTTAAAAAAAACACACAGCATAGATATTGTCAACTTGTACTGAAATCCAATCAATTTAATTGAACATTTTCCCATGACAATTCTTACTCGAATATGATGGGAGAAATTAATGCATAGATAGATCTTCAAGTTAATGTTTATAAAATCGGCTAGTGTAAATCCTTACACTAACTCCTCACACTAAATAACATTGCGTAACATTCTTTGTCTCAAATATTTAGTTCATAAGTGAAGTGTCAACAATTCTAATTGGATATCCGATTCATAAATCTACTAATACATTCTATATTTAAATATTATATATTACTATATGTTACTATATTTTAAAAAATACCGTATTACATTTAATAAAACACTTCTAATTTGCTATTAGTTATTTAGCTTATAGTTAAATAAAATAGTATAGTTATCCAATAATAGTATAGGTATCTTCAACAAACATTTTAATTCAATATTTAGAAATAAAATATATTCATATTATTATGGCACAAAATACACCTTCAAACAATATTAGAGGCGCAAAGTTTCACTAAATAGTCAAATACTTTGTGTTCGTTGCATTTTTGTGGATACCACACATATAATTTAGTCTAAGCAGTAATAGCGTTTGGTATTCTTTGATGAATCATGCCCCCCCCCTTATATGACATGGCCGGATGCATCGAAAAAGAAATCGAGCTCCGTTAAAATAATAATCATCGTTGCACATAATGAACATAATGATCTCTTAATAGGCATTCAATTAAATTAGAAGAAAAAATTGAAATAAAAGTGGCTCAATGTAACGAGTTTCAAGACTTCCTTCATTCATTTTTATTGTTAATGTTTTGAATCTATGTCTACAACATTAATTACTATTTTTGAGACTCTCGAGTTACTGTATGTATAAAGGCTATGTGCTATGTTAATGAAATATTTAGGTATGAATATTATACTAGTTTACATAAGGTGAAAATTAAGTATTATTTTATCAAAAGAAATTGATATTTTACGTTATAGGCCTTGAACAGGAAAATAGAAACTGTCTTTCTCTCTAGCCATGTTATAATATTATATAAGAATATATTATTATTAGAACAGCAATACTAGTATTATATTTAGTAGGTACTGTAAATATTATACTGATTATAACAATATCTGTTCTTCTGTACTATATATTACATACATATAACATATATAACAATATACTACGGTGTAGAGGTACATTTCATAGCTTAAGACAGTCACAACTAGAGTTAAGGCCTTTCTCCTTTGACCCCTTTACAATATATCATTCTTTGTTGTGAATACAATGAATGAGTTCAACTGGGCCACTTTTGTATTCTACTTCAGTGAATGAATCAATGCTTGCTTGTATATAGTGTAGACCTATACTCAGCCGTGCGTCGATGTCAATGGTGTCAATATGTTATACCGCTAGCGCAGTCGTAATGTAGTTGTCTGCTTCATATTGCCTCGCTCTCGTTAATCGTTGACCAATTTGACTAACACAGATCTAGTAGTTACTTACATAATATATTATTATCAATCAAATAATGATTTTTATTTAAATTTAAACCTCCAGGCTTCTGTTGAAATTTTATAGAATTAAATTATGTATTTAGATTAAATTGTTATGCGCCCATAATATTCAAATTATGATTAAAAATAAAGTTAAATTCTATAGGCCGTGTATAAAGCTACATGAATAACACTGGAAATTGACACATATCCGAAACATAGAGCAATTAAGTTGTCAATAGAAGAGACCTTTAAAAGCCGCAGGCTTTTTGATAATTTTAAAAAAAACGAAAATGTATTTGCTTTTTTACGTTTTTACCGAAAACCTTCCTACTTTTAGGAGCAATGTTGAAAATATTCATATAATTTTTAGTTTTTTTAGCTACGTAATTCTATTGTGAAGAAAACATAATATGAGTGTTTTGGAATTGTTATAACTTATACATAATCTTTGTGCAACAACACAGATTTGTAATGAACATCCTGTAAGATCCATAGCTAACAACAACATTTGTATTTTTATTGCAAATCCACAGGAGTGTTTAACAAATGTTTAAAATAGGTTTTTGCATTAATTTAAATACTTATTTAAAGGAAAAAGTTTGTACTAAATAAGTATGTTATATTTATTTAAAATTTACAATTATACAAATTCATACTTTATAAATATTATCGGTTTGATAACGCTGTGTAAATTGTCTCCATAATTTCATTAATAACACTTTAAATAACCATAGATGGAGCAATATTACTTTCTCTTTATTAATCTCGTAATAAAACAGTCTCTGAATGAATGATACCGAAAAAAATTTAAACCTGCATTGCTATATATAGTCGTAGGCCCTATATATTATATGTGTGTTTTAAAATCATTACGTTCGTCAATTAAGAACAATAAATATCAATCAATAACTTCGTTTTCTTTGAAATAATGTACGTATAACTCATAATATGCATGTTGATATATTTGCTTAATAAAACGACAACAAGCAAGTACATAATAAATTTAAATAAATATCATTGTTTTCACTAAAAAAATTAGAGTCAACAGACTATATAGACAATTTAGTTAATTAAAGTCAGTATAATGAGCTACAAAAATGCTATCTTGTGTATTTCTGTACAATACGAAATTCATATACCAATATTATAGTCATCACTACAGCAGGCTAACACAGAATAAAATTATTTTACAACTAGCTACAGCTATCAAAGCTAACAATAACAACACAACCTATCTTTCGTTCATCATACTCGTGACATTAAGGTAGATCTCATGAGATTGTTCAGAACAGTATATGTTATAAACCAGGACTATAAAATAGAACATTAAAATGGTTCAGTCGTTACGCGCAAATGTACACATGTATACTTCAGAAGTTAAAGAAAAAAAAGTATTCCAAAAATACTAAATTCTTAAATGCGCTTATTATTTCAAGCGCTAAACTTGTATAACAATATTTTCAGGTAATTAACAATTAATCAAAATACTAAATAATCTAAACGAAATATGATTTTTTTAACTTAATTAGAGCAAAAAATTCATCAGATGTTACAGTTAGAACTTTTAAAATATAAATGTATGGGGAAAAAATATTTTTGGAAATAATTAAAATATGTTCATATGTTACCTTCCGGATTCACTTCCTCAAGAGTATTAGCATTGGATGCCGTATTGACTTGTGAATTCAATCCAGGCTTTGTCACTATTGCGCCAGACAATAAGCCTCCATTACCTCCTGTTACTGGTAAATCACCTCTTCCCCTCGATGAACTCTCTCCCCTGGTAACTCGAGTAGACTGCTTGTTAACTTGCTGTCTTGCCACGCTTGTTGAGGTGACATTTCTCTCGTATTGCTGCAGCTGCTGTTGTTGTTGTTGCAGCTGCTGTTGTTGCTGATCAACAATTGCCATACCATTTTGTCGTTGTTGTAGAAGGTGACCTCCCGGGTAGTGAGCCACTCGATCATCGGGATAGTCGTCGTATGGCTGGACTTCATAGTCGCCGTTGGCACCTCCATGCACAATACCGTCATAACTATGACCTGAATGGCTGGGTCGCATGCCGCCCCCGGCTGACTCAGTGAAGCCTGGCGATGGTGCATAGCAGACCCTGGAAGCTATCTGGTGTTCGTGGTGCATCATTGGCTGCCCGACTGGATTGTAGTAAGAATAGCACTGATTGCCACCATCACCGCCACCGGACTGGGGTGTAAATACTTCGGTGTAGCCACCGGTGGACTGTAATTCCGGTCGAAAATTGGCATGTACATTGTCGTAATCGACTTCGTAGTTCGAGGTGGAGGCCCCACGGGCGAGAATAGTCGGAGAGTCCTGGGGTGTCTGATACTGCCCGCTTACAAAGTACTTCGGCTGTTGTTGCATATTAAGGTGTTATTGTGACAGTTGCTGCAAATTAATTACATAAATATATATTATATAAAGGAGATTTCATAAAATAAATGCAAGATCATAAACTGTAAATGCTTCAAAATCAGATGCCTGTAACAACTAGAATATTACAAAAAGTGTTAGTACAATCGGACTTACCATTGCACTTATATTTCACTTACGATTGCACTTAGATTTCACTTAGATTTCACTTACGATTGCACTTAGATTTCACTTACGATTGCACTTAGATTTCACTTACGACTGCACTTAGATTTCACTTACGATTGCACTTAGATTTCACTTACGATTGCACTTAGATTTCACTTAGATTTCACTTACGATTGCACTTAGATTTCACTTACTATTGCACTTAAATTTCACTTACGATTGCACTTAGATTTCACTTACGATTGCACTTAGATTTCACTTACGATTGCACTTAGATTTCACTTACGATTGCACTTAGAAACTTTCACAATATTTTATATTAGTTTCGCTTTCTTGGAGTTGAAATTTAAATTACTAACAATTAAATTATTTCATAAAAATTGTATACAAAAAATAAATTTGTATAAAATAATGATTGTGATGAACAGTAAATATATTTATTTTTAATATATATTATTATAAATATTATTTATTATAGATATAATTTCATAATAAAAAATATCACTAATAATCAATTATTTAATATTTATATATATATAAACACCGCTGATTTATTTAATAGAAACATATTTTATAAATGTTCAATTTCTATAATACTACTTTTAATATCAGTATCTTTAACTTGTAAATTGGATTTTTTAAATTAAATTTAATAAGAACTTGAAGATTATTTTTGTTGTAATATAATAAATAAATTAGACAAACATTAAAATAATCATATTTAATATTCATCACTTTCGATATTCAATATAAATTAAATATGACTGAAAATAGATAACTATTTTCACTTGTTGTTTATTAGAATAAAATGCAAAGCAAATTAATCAAGTATTATTCAAAATAACTACATAATAAAAACACTATATGTACACAAACGCGATATCTGATCAAAATATATAATTTCGAATGTCATAAGTCATACTTTACCATCAATTATAAATAAGCTTAAAATAATCTAAATTTCCTTTAAAAATATCCAATTTGTTTAGTATCATTTTACAGTTTATTTTGGGTTATCATTTCAAATATTTAAAATTGTGTTAATAGTTCAACTTTTAGTTTTTGATGTATTAACTGTAAAAAAAATTATGTAAGTTTAGAACTGAATTTAAAAAAAGTTGAAATTATTATTGTACCTGAAAATGCATTCTTTGAGTTTTAAACATGAAACTGAAGTAATTTTTTGTTAAATAATCTGTTTTTAACATCTTATTAAAGATTTTTTAAGAAGATAAGATACGTTGCCTAAATTAAACACATATGTGCACTACATTTATAATATTTTCCTCTATTTTCTTAATAAAAACTATTTTAAATCATTAAAAAGAATATATATATACACTAGTCATAACAGATAAAGATTGTAATAAATAATTCTTTAATCTAATTCCAAAAACTAAGAATTTATTATAATTATGTTACACTTTATAAAATAATATAATGTTGAGTTTACATAAATAAGTTTAATTAATTTAAAATTATTGTTCTACGAGTATTTTTTTTATATGATAAAAGTGGCCTGCCTTATCAAGGACGTTTTAATTTATCTGTCAAAATATATTCAACTACCACTTTAAGGGTATTTATGACAAAACATATATTATAATAAAATGGAGTAACACGAATTTGGCACGTCTAATTATGTTTTACTAAGAGCAAATCAAATTATATGATTAACATTAAATTAAATATTTAAAAATAAGAATTGCATGATAATATGTGCCTACTATGAAATTATTAAAATCTATTTAATAATAAAAATATATGATTAATCTCTCAATATTAATTTTTCACAGAAGATAAATGTTCTATCATATAAAGTATCAGTTTTTTTAAATATAGAATTGTCTAGTAGATTTTTTTAGTTTCTAATGAAAAAATTATGTTTGGAATAAATCTTATAAGAAAGAAATCCTCTTTTCTTAAAAATATTATTTTTTAATATTATAATTCCAAAATAATCATTATTAATCCATTTTTAATAAACATAATATACATTTTTAAATATTTTTATTATAGATAGTCTTATAATTTATATTATACTAGATTTAATAGTCTTTAATATAATATTATACAATATATAAATCTTTGAATGGAATTAAGCTATTTTAAATTTCTTTATTTTTATACATATATAAGAACTTAAAACTACTATTGCTTTATAGCATGAATTTATTATTTACTTTTATTTATTTGAACTTTTGATATAAATGTATTATCCATATTTAATGAGTTTCAACTTTTTATATTAATTAAATCAAATACACAAACATGATTGATATGGAGAATGATAATATGAAATATTTATATATTTATTCATAATATTTAAAAATGATAATTGTATTAATATTACCATAATTGTTAGATGCATAAGTTTTTCAATTTCTAAATAAATTAAACATAAAATAAATTATTTAAGTCAGTAATATTTATTAATTCATTATATATATATGTTATCTCTGATGAACATTTGTACATAGAATATATATATAATTGCTATATATAAATCAGTAAAAAAAAATTTTTTTATGTACAGTAGATGCTAGCCCACCAAGCAAGCCAAAATTCCAGAATGTATTATTTGAAACACATTTGATTCTGTTAAATAGCAAAATAAAATTCTGGTGAACATTGTTTGGCACAAACTAAAATCCCACTACTAACATGCACAATTTAGTTGGCAACTTTCTTGCAGAACTAATTTGACAATGGGCAATATAGTTAGGCACCCAAAAAATGCATATTAGGTTTATAAAATTGTATTAATATTGAGTATATCAAGATATAATATTAGTTCAATTAATATATAACTAATACTGAATTTCTTATAAGTAAAATTATTTTTACATTAGAAACTTTATAAAAGTTTAATGTTTTAGTTATTTGGCTAATTACATGGGCAAACTTTTGATGGCCAGTAAAAGCTGAACACTTTCAAACTTTTCACCCTAAATTGTTTTCAACAAATGGTTGGAATTGAATAATAATTTGTTTACATTATATAATTAATATACCAAAAAATGTTATCAATTTTATATTAGGTATTTAAGAGCATCTATATTGTGTTAAAGTTATTGTAAAACATTTAGTATTTTACTAAATTAATATTTAAAGTATATAAAACTTTACAATCCATGATCTATTATGAATATGTTTAAAAAGTGAGTTCAATGATTTTTATAATAATATATAAATCTAGCATTTAAGACGACATAACATCTGGTCACATATCATATGTAAGTGTATAATTTGTATTTGATACATGTATGTGTATGAAATATATGATCCTAAAATTCAATGAAATATATATTTTGTTATAAATATGACTTTATAAATAGCATACTCATATATAGATTGTATTAACATTAATATACCTTATATTATCATTTATATATACTAAATAAATATTTTAAATCAAATTATAGTTTACTACATATCTAAATATAAAATAAATCATATTTTCAAACTCAATTAAAAATAAATAATAACAATTTTATAGATATAATTATGTTTTGTTACTATAAAAAAATCTATAGTTATCCTTAGGGTGATTTTTCATAATATACCTGTAAAAAATATTAAACTGGTGAAATAAAAACTAACAAATGCTAATAATTTAAGAGATGATTTTACTAATTTGATTATTTATTTAGTTCAGATAAACAATAATTATCTATAATAACAATGTATTAATGAAGTAATTTGTTACTTTATATTTATATATGTATATATTAATTTACATATTTATTTAATTGATTTACATATTTATTAAATTAATTTATATATTTATTTAATTAATTAATAAACATATTGATTCAATTAATTTACATATTTATATAATTAATTTATATATTTATTTAATTAATTTACATAAATATCTTGATATGATAAAATAAAAAATCATTCAGATTCATTAAAATACACAGTGAAATGTGTGATACATTTTTATGATGTAAATATTCAATATAAAAATTTTATTGATTTTAATATCTATGTTTTATCAATTATATAATATTACAATATAATAATTACATTATGTAAAATTAATGCATTATAAATTTATTATAATTTTTATATTAATGAAATACTATATTTGAATTAATAATTGCTTTTATATTCTTTTGTTACTTTTGTATATTACAATATGGAAAATTTTAGACATGGAATATTTAATTAATCACATTTATAAATAAAATTATGACATACTTAATTATTATGTATATAAAATGTAATTAAAAATTATGTTTAAAATAACCAATTGTTGCATGGTAGGTGTTAGCAATCCAGCAACTGGATTATTAACTCTAGTGTTAGAAGACTGGTAACTTTTAAAATTAGTATATATATAAAACAAACTTTTTTTTTAAATTATTCTTACACATATATATGTATATAAATAGAATATACTTCGAATATTTTAGTATAGTAAGTATATTTTTATTATTAGTAAAAAAATATATATATATATATATATATATATATATATGTGATTTATGTGATATGTGACAAATAGTATTATTATATTTATCATTAATTCATTCACAATATATTTGTAAAATAATTATTTATTATTATATTTATCATTGTTTCATCCACATAAATATTTTAAAAAATTATTTATTATTATATTTATCAGGTTATTATATTTTTGGGTTGCCAGATTGCTAAACCACTTCATTAAATAATACTGTAATGTCCAATTTACAAAAATTCATCACTTATATTAGCAGTATTTAATACTTTTAATTTTATGTGTGAGTAATTTAAAACTTTTTTTACAGGTATATTATAAAAAATCACTATCCTTAGCACTATGGGTTGAATAAGTAATAATAAACAATAAATTTAACCAATAAATCAGCAGTACTTTTAGTTAAGCATTTAGGTTTGCAATTACATATTTTGAATTATTTTATATCCTAAACATAAAATAATGTAATTATTATTTCTGAATAATTTGTCAGGATAATTGTGAATATATATAGGAATAAATTAATTAATATTACAGATAGTAGATAATGTAAATAAGAAAATAATGAATTCACTCCATAAAATGATAACCCTTTTTTAGTTTTGATTTTATTTGTAACCTTCAGCCAGGAATTTATGTAGAATAAGTTGAATATCTCTTATACAGAATCTTACCCTAAGCCAAAAATCACATAATATATTTTGGCACACATGCACAGAACCTTAGTCCTTACTTACTAAAATCCATATAGTTTAGCACAATGGCAGATCTAGAAATTGTTAAAGGATATATTTTTTATTAGGGCTCATAATGATAAAATATTGAAGTTTAGAGGTGTATAAATTTCATTATAAAATGGGTGTGCCTCCCATGGTCTTGCACTGTTTTATTGTTCAGCACACTATCAAGATTTTTATTTTGGTATATAATTGTCTTAAATGCATTTATAAAAAGAGTTTTACTTTATAAAAAAATTCTGCTGGGTGCTTTTACCCAGACTCCTTGCTTTCATTATACTTTATTATGACTATGTTTTCTTAATATTTATACAGAATAAAAGACTTTAAAGTTATAGGCCCCACAGAAAAAAGGGAAATGTATTTAGCCTTTGCCATCAGTATACCCAGGCTAATTCTTGAGGCTATACTCTGAAAAAAAGAATAAATGGAATGCATACTGATATAACCTCATCACTGCTAGTGACACTGGCAACTGCTTCATTCACATTGCTTACTACTACTAGACCTAGCTAGCATCACCAAATTTACAAGATTTTAAAATGATACAAATTCTAAAATTAATGTTTTAAAATAGAAATATATGGTATAGAAACCTAAAAGAATTATTAAATTACCAAATTTAAGATAATAGTAAATCCTGAAAAGAACGACTCTTCCGTTGAGATCACTTATAAATTTCGCTCAAACAGTATCACTAATGAATTGATTAAAAATAACAAAGCCATATTTAATTAATAAATATTGTGTAATTTCTATAATACTATTGTGAAATATATCACTATTTGTTACTATATTTTGTATTTTAATGATTAACTGTATGTTTAATACATTTATACATTGCACAATAGAAAAGAATATTGTGAATAAATGTAAAAATAGTTATGAATAATTTTGTAAATAAAAATGCAATAACGCGTAAACACATTATAATAATAGGTTTTGTTATTTGGAAATAATATAATTATATAGAAACTTACATTGAAGCATTTTAATTAATTTTAAATAACTGTTTATAATTATAATATTATTTAACAAATAACTTGATAATTTTGAAAATGCGATGATTGATCTTGCCACTGATAAAAGATATGTCAATTCTAGATGGAAATGAATTGAAAAAATATGAACATAATTAATTTTAATAACTGTTTGTAGGATTATGCCTCTGTACCTATTTATTGATTCATAAGTCAATAAGTTATTGATAATAATTACCTTATCTATTTAAATTTGAAATTGTTAAATTTTGATGTTTCAACTTACTTTATATTCAAGTGTGAAACTTACGTATTATATTCAATTGTGAAACTGTTATAGTTATTCCGTAAAGGAATTATTTTATCATTGCTTTAATATATTATTATTGAATAAGCAACAAGATTTCTTTATGATAAAATAATTTTAAAAATTCTCTATGATGGTGAAACTACAGTGTCCGATACCGAATTGTCTATATGAGACGCCTGAGGGATCTGAGGCCATAGTCTGTGCCCTCCTAGCGGCACATTCACCCACCCACATGGGCGGGACATCAGCTGGTGTAATCTCATCACGTGGACCAAAAATGGATCGGCCGAAAATTGATATGGGTATAACTCCAGAAGAATGGAATATATTCACACGCAGATGGGACGCATTTGTTACTGGGTCATGCCTTGCGCCAGCTGCAGCAACGTCCCAGCTATTCCAATGCGCTGGCGAAGCTCTAGGTAATAGCCTCCTAAAGAATGATCCCAACATTATATCAAAGCCCTCAGTAGAGGTCATGACTGCTATGAAATCGCTTGCGGTTGTCGCAGTTGCCATTGGTGTGCAACGCGCAGAACTTGTTGTGATGCGTCAAGAACGCGATGAATCGTTCCGTTCTTTCTCCGCACGGGTACGTGGTAAAGCCGAAATTTGCGGATATAGTGCTAAATGTTCATGTCTACGTGACGTCGACTTTACCGATGTGATTGTTCGTGACGTATTAATAGCTGGAATATCTGATATAGATATTCGTCGAGAAATTTTGGGCACAGACTCGATTATTAAACGTCCAGTAAACGATGTTATTTCTCTAGTCGAAAGTAAGGAAATGGCAAGGAATGCCCTACCATCCTCAGCGGCGGCAATATCCTCTTTCAAACGCGAAAAAACAGCGCCAGCATTTCAGTCAGCACCCTCCAGCTCAGTTTCCAATCGTTCTCAAACAGCTCCATGCCCCGATTGCAAACAAACTTTTTCTTTATACTCTGAAAGCGCCCATGGTTGGAATACCAGACCACATCGACAGTGCATCAAATGTTATAGGTTTCGTCGAGCCAAACGTGGTCCCAA
>JAUZND010025950.1:0-24101 GCA_034780555.1 Coelogynopora nodosa
GTTGCGCGCTGTGCAATGCTGTTTATACAGCAACAAATCTCTCAAATTAACAGACGTTCACTGATTCGTTTTAAGAACTCTGTCAAGTTAACAAGTCTCTTCTGATTGGATAGAAGCAATGCGCACCATTCCATTATAAAATTAAAAAGCAATAGGGAATTCCCCAATCGACTGGGGAACATCAATTTCGGAATCCCCGCCCCCGATTTAGCCGGAAACGACCTTGATTTAGTTGAAATCGGCCAATAGGAATTCGAGTTTGTCAAGGTCATTCAGTAGTTTCGGTTTCGGTTTCGGGGGGGGGATGACTCATTTCTATTTTTAGATTTAGTTTCGGTTTCGAGGGGGGAGTTTCGGTTTCGGTTTCGATTTCGGGGGAGAGGGGGGGTGATGCAAAGATCCCCCTTCCATACTACTGATACTTAGATAATAAACTAGAGACACGATGAGCGTGTTAGACACGATGAAAAGTGAAAAGCCATATGTATTGTTTACGAATATAAAATAAAAATATGAATTACATTGATATATTATAACAATAATAAATAAATAATATTGGTATCCAAATTGGATAATCTAACAGAAATTGAATTTTGAAAAACGTGACAATTTAATTATTTAAAACAATGAATTAACTGAATCCTAGATAAATAAATATATCTAAAATAAATGTAGAACATTTTAATTTTTAGTCGAATACGTTTTCAATAACTTGTTCTCTTTATCAAGGCATAAGTTAATATATCAAAATAGCATTAAACAATTACTCAATTAAAATAAAATCAATACAAATTAAATCAATATAATCAATAGTTAAAAATTACTATAACAATTTATATATTACAAACAAATCATTAAGCAGATTTGAAAAATATTAATGTAATTTACAAACTAAAAACAACTATAAAATATTTTATTAAATCTCCATGACGTTTGTTGGTGCCAGTAGGACTTCGAGTTTTAAGGTAAGAAATTAAAAAATCTTCCCGGGAGAGTCGATCATCTTTATACCAGTGTAAGTTGGTATCTATTAGTGTTAGTTTCATGTCATTTTAATTATGGCCTGGTTTATTAAAATGTTCGGCAGTCTCGATGTTACGAGTCTTGCGGCGTTGGGTCATCCTTATGTCAGATTTATGGCCATTAATTCTATCGGCTACTGAATGTTTTGTTTCACCTATGTATAGTGTACATATATACATTACTGCATAAACTGTACATTATATATGCAATCACCTGTGTAAAATATGATAAACTATACATAGGTTAAACAAAACATTCAGAAGCCGACAGAATTATTGGCCATAAATCTGACATAAGGATAACCCAACGCGCAAAGACTCGTAAAATCGAGACTGCCGAACATTTTAATAAACCAGGCCATAATGAAAATGACATGAAAGTAACACTAATAGATACAAACTTACACTGTTCTAAAGATGATCGACTTTCCCGGGAAGATTTTTTTATTTTTTACCTTAAAACTCTAAGTCCTACTGGCCCCAATAGACGTCATGCAGATTTAGTCAAATATATTTATAGTTGTTTTTAATTTGTAAATAACATTAATATTTTTAAAACCTTCTTAATGATGTGCTTGTAATATATAAATTGTCATAATAATTTTAAACTATTGAGTATCTTGATTTAATTTATATTGATTTTATTTTAATTGAGTATTTTGTTTTATGTTATTTTGATATATTAAATTATGCCTTGATAAAGAAAACAAGTTCTCGAAAACGCGTTCAGCTACAAATACAATTTTTCTACATTTATTTTGAACAATTTGATTAATTTTATGTTTACTTGAACAACAAATATTGCTTATTTAGTCACTAAAATAATATAGTGTTATTTATTATATGAACATATTATTATGTAACATAAATTGATCGAAACATTCGCTTAGTGGCATTGGAAGTTGTGTGAAAACCATTTGTGGTGGGGAATTCAAAAATATAGGCCGGTGAAAAAGGTTTAATATCGGAAAAACCAATATTTTGGGGGTATCCTTTGAAAGAAAATGTAGTTCTCAAAATATGTTTTAATGTATATAATCCACTTTTCCACTTTTCCACTATGTTAATCTATAACATGTGTTTTCATTGTACCACAATTAAAAAAAATCCATACACTAAACTTTTGATATTTACTCATTAATAAATTTCATTCCAAAGTTAGATAAAAAAATATATTGTCATTTTATTATATAATGTAGCTTATAATCAATATATTTTTACAAAAGATACAAATTTGAAAATGTGTATTATGAATTATTAATTAATAATTATGCAATCCATTATCTATACACGCGAGCAATTTTAAAGTAATTTCTGACGACCTGCTGTCATTTTATACGGTTTCTATAAACTAAGTAATATCTAATTGTAAATGGGCCAAACACGGTCAGTTTTCATATTGAAAAATTTATTTAGAAGTTAGTTTTCACCAAAACAGTGAATTTAAACAAAAAAATTGGCATTTTCCATACAATTATTTGATTATGAATGCAATATTGATCAGTAATACGTTTGATAATTAATATGTATGGAGGGAGGGAGAGGGAACTGCATAAGTGTCTAGACAAGATCACAGTAGCCGCAGATTACCGTGGGTCGGCATGCCATCTGCATGTAACTCCCTCGGAACACCGGGTCACTGGGCGCCACAACGGTGCTGTAGATGATTCTGCTTATCTCCGCGGGGAAGAAACAGCGACAGTTGACCCGGGCCACAAATAGCCAGGTCCCGATCTGTCTAAGTTCATAGGCTACCTCCTCGGGTTGGCCGTTGCAGTAGTTGTTCTGGGGAGTGTAGATCGGCTCACAGAAATGCATTTGAAAAGTGTAGTCACGCATGTCTATAAGGGGGAAATAAGGGGTGGTGTAAGAAAAGCGACATTTTTTGTATCAATAATTTAAAAGAAATTTATTTTACCATATGATTTTTATAATAATTATTATATTTATTATTTATTAAATTATATTTATATTTATATATTTATAAATAAATAGCCACTTAAAATGTATTTATATGACGTTAATTATATATTATTATTGAATGCATTGTTAGTAGAAGAGTTAAAGACAAAAGAACTGCATGTTCATAGTGAAATTCACATATGTTGTTGTTTGTGTTATTGGCAACCTTCAATCGATGATTTTGTATGCATTTTAAAACAATTGACAAATAACATTTTGAATTTTTATTTTAATATGTTGTGCGAACCACCCCGTGATTTTATTATTGATGTTCTAATACTGAATATGTTTAAATGCTCCCCACAATAAAAAGCCACAAATGTGGTTAAGTCATGGCCTCTTCTACCAATTCATAAATTGTGAAGGTTGTCTCCAAGTATCTTATACGACCTGTACTAGAGTAGTATACTGTATACATACTGTATACTATATATACTATATACTGTATACAGAAGGGGTTACAGTTATAGATAGGTACTGCAAGCGTATCTACTATATCATACGACTATATTGTACTTATATGTATATACCTTAATACATATCGATACAAATCTATTATTCGATAGAAAGTTTTCATTTTGTTACACACCAATCTGTAAAATCGTTTAAAATATTGTGAACTTAACATTTAATCTTATGTAACTTATATACAATTGTACATAATATTCAAATAGAAATATCATAATAATTGTAGTTTTATATAATATGGTAACTGTTTGCAACCCTCTATTAGTGAATATATTTTCTATGCTATTATCATATTCACTTTGCCATACATTTTATAATAATGTGCACAATAATCACTATTAATTAAATGTCCTTAATTTTAATTTACAATTATGTGTATCTTATTCTTAGTTGAACAATTTCCCTATCTTGCCGTTTTTAATTCAAATATATAAGTATATGCACTATATTAAGGGGAAGGAATAATTTAGTTCAAATTCTAATATGTTCCGCAATTACAAATCATACATTTTATTATAACCATTGTAGAAATGTCTATTTTACCATAATTATGATTTTTGATAAATGTATTCATATTTGAAGTTAATGCTCTCATTTTAGCTGAATATATACTAATTAAAACAATACTGTATACATGCTTTAATTAGTAAATAATGTATTTACACAATTGTTATTCACTTTTGCGACCGTGGCATAACCTAATTCCCTGATAATGTCTGCCAAGTTCAACTGTTCAATATTAACACACATTATTTATTGTATTCTAAATGTATTGGAACGAATGATATGTTTACGTGTAGCAGCGGATGTCCGCCACTATTTGTGCTTTATTATAAGACATATGTCGGAATATTTGATGTTACGAGCCAATAATTTTGGCTGTTTGATTTTAATAAAATTATTCATTTTATAGTAAAAAATATAGTCTACGTCAACTCGTTAACTATCTAACTAATTATCTACCCCATCCCATGACTAATTAATTATAATTAGCCCCTTCGGTCCCGAACTCATTCATTCGTACACTTATTTGGCACTCATTCACCATATTATTAAACTCAATTATTAACAAATAATTATTTCACTTACTTTTTATGTATATTCATTATCACGATTACACTATAAGTATACTTATTATATTATTATTGTTACTGTTATTATGCTAATGATTATAATAAATTTTTAATGCCATTTTTGTTCATAAATGTACATTTAATAATATGATAATACCTTTGTCTTACTGAGTTATAGAATAATACAAAGTATTTGTATAATTATAAAAAATTACATTTGTTCAATTCAATGTAATATAAAATTTGATAGAATAGAATATAAAAATAGAATATTTATTCATTAGTAATGATTAAAAAATATTGTTTTGATTATTGTTAACAAGTTTTTTAATAACAAATATGAAATGGAACACGGTTATTAATTTTTCATAAAACTTTTTATTGTTCAAAAACCATTAACAAAATAATTATTTTACTTATTAGAAAATACAGTTTTATTGATTTAATTTTTTTCTACACACTACAATGCTATATTTTGAAAAAACTTTTAAATAAAAATATAATTTTAATTATCTAATTAATTCATATTACGTATTTTTCACAGCAACTTTTAAAGTTGCAAATATTTATTAGAGATTGTGTAAATAAATCATATACCTCACACAAATAAAAGGATGTGATGGGATAGGTATAGGTAAGGATATGTACAGAAATGTGTATAGAATGGATATATGATTAGTGTAGGATATGTTTAAGATAGGCAAATGATAGGAATATAGGATATATATATAATGTATATATAGTATATGTATAAGATATGTATAGGATAGGAATAGGAATATGATTGGTATCGAAATATGTATTTTTAAATTAAAGTGAAATTATAGATAAAATAATATAATTTAAAGAAATTATATTTATAACATATTTAAAAAAATAAGGACCAGAAGTTTCTATAGTTGACGCATTCGATTACTACAACTTTGAACAATATCACAATTGTTGCCAAACAAAAATCATAATTCTATGAACGTTATATAATTCGTTGATGTAAATATAGTTTAACATATTTAACATGAGATATGAATCTTGACATTATTCTTCATATGACATTAAAATAAGATTATAAAAATATATTTTTAGCCATGAATCTTCGATATTTTCTTTGATTTGACAAAAGAAATAATCAATAAATATTTCAGAAAAATCAGCTTATGGCTTAATTTAATGTGATATATATATATATATTAAAATCTTGAATGGAATTGTGTCATTGTCAACTGGATATTTTGCACATTTTATTCAATTATTAAAAACCACTACAAAACAAATAAAAAATATAATTATAAAAGTATAACCAGAATTTATTATTGCGACTGGAAACCATAAAGACAATAGCCACCAAAATGTAGCGTTGACAAATATTTCAAAACAGTTGTGCATATATTCGCAAGAATTTACAGCGAATGTCGAATCAACAGTAACCGTTAAAAGAAATTTGCACTGACTTTCTTTTGTGCTATAAAAGTATAAAAGTAAAACATAAAAGTATAAAATTGAAATTTGTTTGCTTCATGCGCCAGTGTTTCGCATATTATTGGCACAATTATTTGGTATATATTTCGTAATTTGTATATTGACACTGTTTGTGTATAACTATAGAGCTGCATTATTTATTCTATTTCAAATTTGTTTATATTATAAACTATGCGTAGTTCTTCCTTTCTAATTCATCGAATACGATTTATAAAATTAGAAATATTTTTTAAAGTTGACAATAACAGACCCTTATATAGGTTGTTTGGGTCTTTCAATAAATCTTTCTACTTGAATTTAACTCCCTTCTTTGGTTAATTGGAGAAAATAATACAGCATACCGTCTGTTCCAATCCACTTAAATGTAAGGGAGTACAAGTCAGTGAGTCGGGCCCAGTTGTAGTTGCAGCCGCCATATCGACAGGGTGTCCGTATCTGTGCAAAGGCCTTTGAAGAATTGTAGTGGCGGCTGCGGGAGAAGAATCCACCCTTTTCCAGCCATGAACAGGAGCTCACAACATTCTGTATTGCAGAGGTAGGAAGGAAGCAAGTTTTGATAATATAATATAATTCTAAACCTAAATTCGGTAAATGATCCATTTATATTTTTCAAACAAGTTTTAATAAACACTCTCCAAAAATGATTTATAAACAACAAGTATGCCTAAAAAAAAATTCCAACGTTCACTGAAAGTTCTCTCATGGAAAAAGAGTGGGCTACAGACTATATGTTTCCTTGTAGATTCAAATGATACATTATTTTTACTCAAGAGATATATTATAGCTTGGCAGCTTTAAATTTAGATAATTCTTAAAAAATATTCAGAATGTATGCTTGATTAGCCGTCAAACAGATGCACATCGAGAATTTATTTTTGTTATGCCAAAAGTGTGATTAAAGAAAACGAAGTTTTAATTGTTAACTTGCGCGCCTTTTAAAGTGTGACCATTCCTTTAAATAAATTCCTGGGTCCGACTCTTAGATGGTATAATATTAATAAAGAAAAATTTGTAAATTAAAACATATCTACATGTTTTACTAGAACGGATAAATATACTATCAATTGCATTAAACTCAATTCTGTGAGTCTTTAGCTCAATTGACCGCGTATACATATATAACACGAATTCGTGTAAAGAAATTGTCCGGTAGACACAAATGAACAGTATAATATTGTTTATTATGGTGACTAAGAGAAATCTATTTAATTAATATAATTGTAGTTAAATATATATATATATATATATATATATTGTAATAATATGGAGATATAGGAGCAATTTCACTGATTTACTCCTACAATTAGAGAAAAAACCATGTTTTTTTCTGGAAAACAATAAATAATAAATAAATTCTGAATTTGTAACCTATATCAAATAAATAAAAAAGGATACTAGTTGATAGTATTAGAATATGGCAATCAATATGGCCTCGTACTAAAATATTTAAATTTATACTCTACTAAAATTTGTATCCGCCTAGTACAATATAATAGATACACTAATATAATAAAAAAAATATTTTAAATTAAAAAAATGTGAATGGCAATTAATTGAACCATGCCAGTATTTTGTTAAATTTTTTTTGAAAAAAAAATAATAAAAAATTCGTAAATTAAAATACCATACATATATTTCCAATTTATTTTTTTAATAATGTGTTTGTTTTTTATCCGGTATTGATATTTCATGTTATCGACTACTCATATTTAAATTAAATATTTATCTTTTAGTAAAGGCTGTATATTTATAAATTATACTTACATATACATAAACAGAAGCAAACAATTAATATGATTTAATAATGTATACGTGTCTATATGTATTCATCGACTCTTTATATTGAATTAAACTCACGAAATCCATCACTGACGTACCAGTTAGCAATAATTATGTGTTATTTTAATCAAATTAAAAATATGTTTAGTTTCATGAATATTTAAACGTAACTTGATGTTAACCTCTTTTTTTATAGCCCTAATTACTCCTATAATTATGAACACCTATTAATAATATTATCAGAATAAATTTTAATTTGTTTTTTGCAATGTAGCATCCCGTCTTTTAAATAAAAAAATTAACTAAAATTCGAATAAAAGGTAATCGTAATAATGACATTTTTGATAACCAGTATATACTAGTTAACAGGTATATGTACACTATATATTTAATTATATATTATACGTTTACTGGCTGTAAATAGGCAAAGCAAAATATTAATATTTGAAAGCAAAGCTTTAATGATATAATTCTACAATCATTATCACATAATAAATACATTTTATAATTTCCATTATAACATTTTAAACATTTTAGAATATAAATAAGTATTTATAGTTGATCTATATAGAATATGATACGTTTATACATAACAAATATACCCTAAAATATTGTTTAATTCAGTAAGGAATGGTTTCGAGTTTTCCACAAAAATTTTGTTTTGTACAAAAAGATAAAAAGTGAGTGTATGGAGGAATGGATACTCATGCAATACAAACCACATTAAACAACAATAATAAGAATGAATATCCATTGTAATAGAAAAATAGGCGTGCTGAGAAAAAAAATCTTACCCCAGTTCTTCCGCGCTGAAAGTATTAAAACAAATAATAATACAAGCATGGAGATAATACGATTTTTAAAAATTAAATTTTAAAAGTTAAGTGTGAAAAACATATTTGAAGTATGTTAACATTTTAATGTTTTTATGCTAAATATTTAAAAAAATGCAAATAATTGCATTTTTTTGTAATGCTTGTATGCACATAGTACTCGAAAAAATATTACATTTTGTGGTATCTCTAATTGCTTGGGTACTGGGTATTTTTGAAAAGTATATTAGAATTCATGATAATTACTTAAAAATTAGATAAATTTTACAAAAATAGTATTAGTAGATTGTAAATAATTGTAAAATTCGTTACTGTAATTGAATTTGACTGTATTATAAAAATTCGAGTTACATATTTTCCTTTCTCGTCAAAAAGGGTGAAGTCTATTTAATACATGTCTGTCTTAATAATTGTATTATAATTTTGTTCAATTATTTACATGATCAATACATTGAAAACAATTAATTTTATTCTGTTATGGTCCTTATCATCATAAAGTTTAATTACATATGGAATGTGTCACACCATTTTATATTGACTTGTGTTAAATACTTCATTATTATGATATATTTAAACGGTGTCTTTAAATGCCGCAATTTTCCGTGATAGAAATTTATATAATTTTTTTCTGTTTTTCCTATATTTATAGTATAACTAGTCTAGTTTGAATAAATAATATTAAATATTAAATAATATTTCAATGAAGATTTTTCTCGTTACTTTAATTTTTAACAATGTCTGAGTAATTTGTTGAAAAACTGTGCTTGTATCATTTCATCAATATCCATAATTATTAAATAAATTTGACTGAAAATTAAAGAACATGAAGGTTTATATACCATCATAATGAAACATACTATTTATATCGCTAACATGCTTATTATGTTTATTATGCAGCGTTCATCTAATGAGGCTTTTATTGAAAAATATCGAAAAATCGAAAGCTTTACTCTAATTATATAATATTTTGTTCTAAATACGTTTTACTTACTTATTATATATAATCTATCATAATACAAATTATATGTGTTATAATTGTAATTCATACTTTTCTTATATACTGATATGATTAGAATTATTAGAATAGTATATTTGTTAATGAAAGTTTCATGTAAAACAACAAACCGAAAAACGGATGTTATTAAGATGTATATATATATATCACTGATGTATAAAACTACTAACTATCTATTATAATCATATTTTCTGTAAATGATCAAATTATACAGATAAAAATGACGTATTATCAGTGAAAAAGTGAAAACAATATATGAAAGTCCAGCAAATTATAATGTAGGAAATAGCTTCTGCAAATAATATATTATTAATTATAATGATGACATATTATGAAATATTATGAAATATTACCTGGAGGTAGCAATTACATGCATTAAAATGTGATTGTAGTGTATGTAGAGGGATATATATATATCGCATAATATGCCAAGTAAATTTTCCCAAAATCCCCAATGCTAGTGTTTACAGTAATAATAATAATAAAGCAATAATAAAGAAATGGCTTTATTTCAAGTAAAAGTACAAACTTTTAAAGAGGAACATTTAATAACAAAGTACAGTAGTTTTACGATGGTACACAAGTCCTATAGGTACATAATATAGAAAATGCATATCTATTTTATTGTAAAGAGTTAAGGTAATATATATATATATATATATATATAGGCCTACAGTTGAGTAGCATATCTAAAAAAAACAATTTTAAAATTAGCCATAATTAACAATACTTGCTTAATATAAAGAAATAATTGCTAAATCCATAAAATAATTACGATTATTTTTAATGTATCAATTTCCTCATTTTTATTGAGATATGCAAATTAAACACATTTAAACAATTTTAAGTTATCATTATAATTGGTAGAAAATGGTTCATCTTCTTCAGAAGTAGAAGGTAAAGGAGCACAAGTTGATTTCATAAAAAGTGAAAAGGACACGCATATTTTGTTTATCTATTGTTTTAATTGATATAACTATAGTTCACGTTTTACCCAACACAACAAATTCCAGATTGCACAGGCATGCTAATTAAAATAATTACAACGATTAATAAATTAGTATTATTTAATAGTTCAATTAACTTCGACCGTCAACAATATATGCCTTGTTATAACACAAATTGTTTATTTCTTTGTTTCTATTTAGAACTAGAGAGAGAACAAATAACAAATAGAACATAGAACTAATAGAGAACAAGACCATATATGGTCTTCGCTCCCCAAACTCCTTGCACAAGGCTACCTATAACCCGCTAGAAACCTAAATCTGAAATTCCATTCTCCACTTCATAAAATACCGGATCTGCCACTGATTAAGCTACATATATTTTCTGCCATTTCAAAATTAAACATGTTGTTCTTATTCAAATTTTTTAAAGCTTTTTGAAATTATTATTACAAAGTCATAGTTAATCAACCATAAAAAAAGTACAAAACTGTGTATTTTTTCCATAATCGAATGTCATATATATAATATAGATTAGGGAGCAAGATAGGAATATGGTTAGGCAGTTAGTCAACCCCCCACCCCCCCCCCCGGTGGTACTTGTAAATCTTTGATTTATTAAACATTGCTTAAGATGTCAGATATACTATCTCATTAATTACCCAGAAGGCGTACGTCCTAAATACTTATAATTCGTGTACATATTAAAAATAGAACATATATGTACTAATCAAAATATTTATGTTTATAATTTTAATTTGATTAATATGTATATTAGCTAGAGTTTTTTTAAATATTCATAGTTTTCAAAAAATTACGAAAAATAAAATTGATTTTAAATTTATTCAAATTTTTATATAAACATGTTCCAAATGAATAATCCAAATTACCTCTGTCACTTTATTTAGTCTTTTTCCTTTAAAACAATATATATATATATATTTATATCTATAAATTTAATTTTGTGGAATATGTGAGATTGACATCTATTATTTATTATTTATTTAGTTTGAGTACTTATCTGTGATGTTTTAGATTCTACATATTATTCATTTACTTATTAAAAAAGTTCTCAAAATTATTGAAAAAAAATTAAATATTGAACTAAATAATTATATTTATATCATTATTTACGTTTCATATGTACAGTACATTATGTATTACTATATAATATGTTAATGACTTTATTAATATTATTAAAACACTAATTCTATCTGGAGTAAATAAACAACAAGATAGTATCAGAAAAAATGCCCTCTCTTTCATAGTAATCCTCATTTTTTAAACTTTTCTGCCTAATTAGAAAAAATAGTGACAGTAACTGGTGTCGTTTATGATGAAAAACTAATTTTTCTCCCTTTTCCAGTTCTATGACGAGGACCCTCGAAAATAATGTTAAATGCATATGTGATCATATTTACAATGTCTGAAGAGTATGTTTTTGCTCAGAGCAACGACAAGTGATTGTCCTTATCACACTGCTAATTCGGTACCATTAATTAATGGGACATATTTTGAGAATTTAAAAGTCTACATTAAGCATCAGTACATAGAAAATCATCGATGTGACCACTTTTGAAACATAACTAAACTTTTCTATATACAGAAAACAATATCCTTAAATAAAATCCACACATATTTGCTATGAAAACGAAAATGGGCACATCATACTAAATTTAAAGTTGAAAAGGAAAAGGGTCCATTAGTATTGAGAAGGAAACGGCCTCCTCAATATTGAGGAAGTAAAGAATCCATTCGTATTTTAAGAAAGGGAATATGCCCTTCAATATTAATAAATGTATTGGCAGATCAGTTCTGAAAGGAAAAGTACATCATATATCCATATTGCTGAAAAATAAAAAGCACATTCACATATATATAAAATAAACTGAATTTCGCTTTTCAAGGGTGCTGCCTATTGGAACATGTTTGATCGCAGGTTGATAACGTATTATACCATCCATAAAAGTTTTTAAGAACTCATAAAACTTATGCAAACCTAGTACGATGCGATGTGACATTCTACAAAAAGTTATTACATACTTTTCAGTTAGCCCATTTACATTAAACGTGCAATGCGACGTGACGAGATTCAATTTAAAATTATTCCACTTTTTCTGCGATGCCACCCTATGAAATCAATATTTCAATTCATATAGGCTGAAAATTAAATTAAGTAGAACCAATAAATATGATATCATGTTATGTTATACAAATGTGATTTATATTATTCTGAAATTTATATATATATTTAAATAAAAAGTTCTGCCAACATTTAATTTTTTTATAATATTGTTTTAATTTAAATAATATTATATTATTTTAGTTATTTCAGTGGTGTTAAAAATTTAATGACAATTTTAAGATTTTTATAGTTATATAAATTCAAGAGTGTAGTTTCGCGTCGCGCTTGGTGAAAACTGAAATTAAATCTTCATTTCGCGACCCTCTCCTGTTAGATAATATGATAACTCCAGTAATAAGGAAAGTGAAGCAATATATTCCAGTCAACTGTAACTTCATCGGAGTTTGTAATATATATATATATGAGCAGGACAAACATACCATCTCATATATTCAAATTCAAATATTAGATCACCAATATAAATGGACAACCGTTTAACACAGAGGGGAAATAATAATTTTCAAAGAGTTTAAAAATTACATTTTAAATTAGTGAAGGTAATTTTTTGTTCAGTAGTTTCAAAAATTGATACTTTTGTAAAAATTTCAAATCAATAAAATTTCTACATTAAATAATTAACACTTTCAATATAAACTTTCAATACACAATAAACTTTCAATACAAACACATTAGTTAGCAGAAATCACAATGAGTCTTGTTAATATAATAGCTTATTATTATCCTGAAAAGCACTGAAAAGTTATCTATGAATTGAAAAGTAAACAACACTTTTCAAGTGTTTGAACTATTTAAAAAAAAAGAATTTTGAATAAAAGTATGGAAAATTAAAAAATAATATTATGTTTCATAATATTCTTACCACTGACGGAATCAATTGACAGGGGATTTGGGATCTGCATTTTATACTACTTAACGTGTATTTAACTATTTAAATTTAACTTTTAAACTATTACAAACGAATGAATACTTCTATATTCAATTTTATTTCTTCATAAAGAGACACGTTTACAACAAAATATATTTAACATATTTTCAAAACGAGCCTCCTTACATGCTGTTTCATTTTAAAAATTTTATTTGAACTATCCTGTGGTTTTATTTTTAATATTGTTAAGCAGAACATTTATTAGTTATAAGCGCATATATAATAGCCGCTCATTAAGAGATAAATTGAATTGGCTTTTACAAAAATAGAAGCAGATTATAATTTTATCTCCTGTTCAATTATAGATAATAACATTAGTTTAGCCTAACGCTACAACATGATTTCTATATTCTAAAGAGTTGACTGAATATTGCTTAACGCGCGACTAATATCTCAATAAATATGATTAAAGCAATAAAATGTTACATTTAATTGTATAATTATTGCAGAAATGAGCAGACATTAACTGAACGCTCACTCAACTATTATATTGGTGATCATTTATTGAATCGTTTATATAGGGATAAATCCTTGATGATGGAACTGATATGGAAATTTAACTTTAATATAAAACTAAAAATAGAATTACTCTTTTAATTACGGTTTTAATTAAAGCTTTTTAAACATTTTTATAGAAAAGTTAATCATTGTCACTAATTTAATATTTCCTTGAAAGTATTCAGTTGAATGGCAAACAAATCTTCCAATTAGGCATAAAAAGTAAAAATATATTTAATAATAATAATAGTAATTATTAAAATTAAATTGTTGATACAAACAACAATTATTTATTAAGCTCTCATTTTTAATTATAACGATATAATACACATTTTAAGGACAAAAATTCAATAAATCCAAAAATGCGTTACAGTTAGAGGATTTCAGCATTTATATCCCAAAAAATTAACATAATGAAACACTGAACAATTGACATCACCATAGAAAGAATTTTTTATTTAATTTTATTATTTAGTTTTAACTTTAGACTGTCAAATATTTACCTTCTACATTCCCAATTCAAACATGGAATGTATCATTAAAGCTTAACCATAGTACAATAAAATGAAGGTAGCTTTTTCAAAATATATTATAGTTTATTAACTTTTATTTAACACATGTTAATAATTAATTAAATTTTAATTAATCTATAATACCAAAGATATTAAAATATTGTTGTCTAATACATTTTAAGTAAAGTATAAAAATTTCTAAAATTGACTTTCCAGGTCGTTAAACATTTTTAACGCTATTTTTATTATTTCATTAATATTAATAAATTTTCATTTTTAAATTACATTGTTTATATTATTACATTATTAATATTACATTTTTATTATTACATTTCAATATTTATATTTTTACAATAAATATAACAAGTTTTTTGCAAACAAACTTCCTGCTATAAAAGATACAATATTTTATGTTTAAATTCGTAGACATTAATGCAGTTATATCCTACATACTGTACATGGATTATTGTTCGGTAAAATGAGTTGAAAATAGAATAGACTGGGTCATAATATCGCTTTAATACTTATATATTTATCTGAAAATCTTTGTTTCAACAAATTAAATGAACGGCGGATTACGGGGAAAAAATATATCCAGACTTATTTATCAAAAGTGATTTATGATTTATGCATTACAAATTTGTAGATAAATCCCAATATTTATTGAAAACAATCCAGTTTTATAACAATGAAATATTTACATTATTAAAATAATATTATCGAAATATATTGCTCATTAAATATACAGTTAAATATACAATTAGCCAATAACAGATCAATGTGGAAACATCCAGCTGAGACCTTCGCCCTGCAGTGGGCCGATACGGGCTGATGATGATACTGATGATGATGATGATGATGAAATATACAGTAAACAAATTAATTAAAAAAACACATTAATTTTGAATTTCAGTATTCTATCAATATTTTGCATTGATGCCATGCTTTATCATAAAGTAACAGATGAAATAAATTTAAATAAATTAATTAATTTTTCATAAAATCAACCTGGACAACAAACAACAAAAATATATATAATTATAATTTTAACATATTAATTAACATATTAACTAAGTAATGCTTTAGCTATACCTTCATATGGAAGCTGACTACATGAGTGTGTAAATGTACGAAGGACGGGAATAAATCTATACAACAATTTTGGATGCATACATTTATAAACAAAGGCAAAATGTTGCCATAAGGTAAAGTATAATACTAAATGTTTAAAAAAACGATGTGTGCTACATACAATATTAGTGAAAGTAGAGTTACTATATTTAACTTCAGTGTTAACATTTCAGATCATAAGCATGCCAGGATAATATTAGGCCTAGATTAGAATAATTGCAATTTCTATTTTGAAAAATGCCATAAATCAATCTATATAATTTTCGAAAATATCGCAATTTTCTAGAGATTCATTTAATATAATTTTTGCTATGTTTCCATTTGAGCATATTGTTATTTTAAACCTCTTAGCTTTCAAACAAATTGATTATAATTGTTTTGTAAAGTTTTCCACCTAGTGGAATTTGAAACAACAAAGAAATGATGAATCATCAACATATGTATATTATCTCAATCGAGACGCCACAAATTGAAAAACAATTAAAATGAGTGTGTTTTTAAATGTTGTGATGTGTGTTTGTAATATTTTTACGCATTTAATACAAAAAATAAATTGCAACCTCTAATTATTGCAAAAACTCTTATTAATCGCAGAAGTAAATATATAATTACTATACAATATATTTAACAGTTCGGTAGTATATGAATTTAGAATACAATATTGTTTTTGATTAAACGTGTAATTATATATTTGTCTGAAAAAACTATATATACTGTGATTTATTCAAAATAAGAAGTTTTTTATATGAATTTATGATGGTGCAGCATTGGGAATTTATATATTGATTGTACAATAGATATTAACAATAGCTAGAAAAAATATTTAAAAACTAATATTTAAGAATCAAACAATTCCGTGGTCAGCGTTTTGTAAATTTACTTTTTCTAAAGGATGAATGTATTCAAACAACCCTTTTTATAATCAATAATTATTGAAAATACATTATATCTAAGACAACGTTTGGTAACAAAGAAAAGATTTTATTATTCAATTTATTATAAATTAATATTAATCCATATTACTATTTTGTTATTTATTATTATATGTTGGGTGACTATTTTTGGGTGAATATTTATTATAAGATAAGATGAATTTTTTGTCTATGAGTACAATAGATATCTTTTATGATGCAAAAGAAAAACCACAATAAAATTTAAAGTTTATTACAATTAATACAAATTATCCGAGTTTTCACCTTTCATCAAGAAAGCATAATCATGGTGTGAAAAATACAAAAATTTGATTATGGTTTTTCTTTTGCATTCCTCGCAACTGAACATTACTTGTCTTTATTTATCATCTTTTATGATATTAGAATTTTAAAAGGTTTTTATAATAACGATTGGCCCCTGCTCAGAGAACAAGTGAGAATTTTTTTGAATAGACTATACTGAATTGTAACTTATAGACTATACTGAATTGTAACTTATAGAGTATACTGAATTGTAACTTATAGACTATACTGAATTGTAACTTATAGACTATATACATTCCTCGCAAGTGAACATTACTTATCTTTATTTATTATCTTTTATAATATTATAATTTTTAAAGTTTTTTATAATATAAGTTTTTTAGTAATGTAATAAACTCTTTATTATCGACTATAATGTTAACAACAGAAAAAAGAGACGTATATAAATATTGTTTTATGTCAAGAACTAAACGTTTTATTTAGATAGCAACTATCGTGTTGAATACCATTTCTTATTACATTTGAGGTCTAATTGTTTTTTATCTTAAACAAACTGTCTATTTTCTCTGAAATAGTACAATAGTTTTGTTTTATAGAAAGGTTTTTTTTCAAATGACGAATAATGTTGGAAAAAACTCGATTAAAAAAATCCAAAGTAAGTAAATAAAATGTATTATATATTTTTTCAAATAAGAGTCATTTAATAAGAGATATAAAACATTTAAGAACAACAGTAAAACGTCAATTGTACATATTTGGATTATGAACATGTTTTGTTACTTGCACAATCAAAATATTCTGTTAAACATATTTTCAATTAAAATGTGATTTCTGTATATGGTTCTATAAAAAATTTAACCGTTGTTTCTAATAATCAGATCAAAAATTATTTATTCGGTGAAAATATTTGTTTTATCCCTACCTTACCATTTCTTTAATTATGGGACCAACAATCGTTCTCAAAAGAAGAAGCGTAATGTTAATATTAAAAGGTATAAATAATCAGATCAATGACTGACATAAATAAATTTAACATAACAATAATGTTTTTAATTCATTATATTTATAATTTGAGTGAAAGGCACAATGGTGACTCAAATATGTAGGCCTAACTCTTATAAAATATTTGTATATAACATATTATATTAATCAATACACAATTAGTACGTTATAAGGGCTGAAATAACACTACAACCACACCAATTACAATGTATAAACACGCCGTACACTTCAATTAGTAATAATATTGTTTTATGGATAAACAACATATACACAGACTACAGCAGTTCACCACCATCCTATTATTTTGTGGACTTTGCTTAATTGACTTGTTACCACTCGATCTGGTAGCGTTAGTAAATGTGCATGGTCTGTTTGTTGTTCACCTCATTTTCTTTTAAATAATTGTAATTATTATATTTTTGCTATTATTTGTAATGTCTTTATTTATTTTTATTTACCAATAATGGCCACTACATTGTATATATGTAAAATCTGGTAATACTTGGTTCAAGTGTGATGATAATATAAATTCCAAATGTAAATCCAATTCAAACTTATTTAATTCTACTACAGTTTATACATGGTTTTTAATAACTTAAATTAATTAGGTGCTAAACTATGGGAATAGTGGTTGTTGTGAGCACATAAACCGGTGAACTGCCGCTAAGGGGCCAAAGTCCCGCACCATTAATTGTTTAGTAATTTTTTCTTCCTTTTTAATATAAATATCAGTTGTTGCACGTGTTTTCTATATGATCCACCTGTCCCTAATTATTCTTCTGCTTTTTTGGATTTGACAGACTGCCAACTTTTCACTCCAGGCCTGTTTTACATAGAGTATAAGGCTAGTTTGGATTGTAAACATTTTTTATAAATAATATTTGTGGTTTGATGATAACGCATTCCTTTTGTTTGACCTTTCTGGAGTGTAGTCATGAATGTTGGTTTTCCCTTTAAACCATTCCGATATTATTATACAATTTTGTTTCTTATTTGACAGTCACTTTAATAATTTCTGGTTCTTTTTATTTCAATTTTTTATTTGTTTTTGTGGTGATGTTAAGGATTTGAATAGAATAGTACCATTTACTATTGATACTGTTGATATTAATACGTAATATATAACAACATCTGCATGCCTCATATCTCGTATCTATTTTGAAAGTGAATGTTTAAATATTGTAATAAATAAATAATGCTACCTACTAGACATATAATTCGAGATGTTTATGCCCACTGCATTGTAAAATGCGTCATTGACATCGTCATGCGTCATCTCTATGGGCACGATTATGAGTGATTGCATATTTCGCAGTGGATTTTATGTAATAATACAATTTGATACGAATTTGTTAAAAGAACCCGTTACAAGCACATTGTGGTGATTTAAGTACTTTATTACTGTAGTAACTATGTTTACATAATATGCATATATACATAATTTACATAAATATACATGTTGCGATCGACCAAAATTATGCCTATATATACTTAGTCTATTTAGCGTAGTACATACAATATATATAGTTGACTTTGTATTTTCGCTACTTTGCCCATAGCGTCCCTTTTACAAAAGTGCACTCAATTTTTCTATCTAATATATAATAAAATATTTAACTATATCGCCTTCGTCTATATAGCCACTTTTTTTATCCCTTATACATTTTTTATCCCATATTTTCACATCATTTTTTTCATAAGCTGTAATAAATTATGTTTTTGCATTCTCTAATGATTGTGTAAAGTATGTCTATTGCTAAAATATGCTTGCTAATTGACACATACCGGATCACCATAATGCAGAGAAAAAATATATAATTGGAAATCCTGTATATTCAAAACTTATTATTATTTATTATATAGATTAATTAAATGAATTAATCAATAAGTTTAAGAGGAGGCTCTTAAGATAGTAAAACGTATTTAAAAATGTATATTAAAAAATTCTTTAATTTTTCGCCAAACTGTCAACGTTATATCTTTGACATAGAAGTTACGATTTCGAAATAATGAAGAAGTTTCTAATTTTTGACATTACATATTATGGAATTCTACGATTTGCTGTTTTTACAAGTTACACACTATAAATAGAATATTTGGTTATAAAAATATTCTGTCGTACTGAAATAAAGCAGGAATCCGATATATTTATAACAAATCTGTAAAAATTATAATTTATTGTTAGTTATATCTGAAAATAAAACTTGCACCATAAATCGGGGTTATTTTGAATAGATATAATATTCACCATAAGAAATTCTATATAAAAACTGTACAATATTTTAAAAATTTACGAAATTTTGAGTTTTCATAATTGATGTAAATTTCTTATTGTAGTTAACTGAAAGTAATGAACTGAGAGTTATACTTTATAATCTATTATCTATTATGTGACACCTAGTAGCCCATAGACGAAATGTATGTATCTATATTGTATATTATTTATTATCTACTCCCAATTATTAAAAATTTATGCTTTACACAACACGCCAAATTGTTACATTGTATGTGAAATAGACGTCATTAAGCTTATATGACTTGATTTGGCGTGATAATGAAAATGCAATAAAATTAATGGATATATAAAATGTAATATACCACTCTTTCTCTAATAATAAAAACTGTAGTTTCCGGCGTATAAGATATTAAATGCCACAGCCAAATATAAAAATTAAATTGTATATTTTGTATATGAGAATAGCATATAGAAAAGTAAGTATAAAAGAATGTCTTATGTGCGGTATTGCAGAAATATAAATTCGGCAGAAGTATAAAAATATTTATAATAAAGTTACAAATGGACACAGTTCAAACATATAAATGATCAATCTAATACTTGTATAGAGCCAACACTTCGCATCATAGTTTTATACAATTGGCAATATAGCTGCCTATATATACGATTTATTTAGGTACCATATCTAAAATTTGAGTTCGATTTATACGATGAACATAAAATACGACTTATAAGCCGGAAAATATGGTATATACTTAAATCGGGTTCAATAAATTAAATGTTTTGAATATAATTATTCTTCGGATGACAAATTAATAAAAATTAAAAGAATTTCTAAAAACTTTAATTAATTTACAAAGCTTATTAGTTAACAGAAAATGGCTTTAACGTTCTATAATGTCCTAGTGTAACCTACTTTAAGTATTCTCTTTCTATAGAAGGTACTTTTACAGAGAGGGGTTTATTTAATTTCTCTTAATTTATTTAAAACGTGTTTTGCATCAAGCTTATATTTATTACAATAAATATGTTTATCACAGACAACGGGGCATACCATACCGGGTTTGAACCGGCAACCGCGCAGAGAATGGAGCCAGACGCGACACCCGCATTTGACTACGCTCCGATTGTTCATACATATGCCACGATGTAAAAAGTTGAAATACCCCGATCCGTGAAAACAATATAAAAATAGAAGTAATTCTTCACAAGAAATGATAAGCATTTTTATTATATATCTTAAAACTATATTTTTGTGAGACATGTCTATCTATCATGATTTGTAATGAAATCTTCTATTACATCTATGATATATATACACTTTCTATCTTCTATTGTTTTCACACAGTAAATCACCATTATTTTTTTATTCTAGTAAATAATTCAATAATTTTAGTAAATATTTTTGAGACTGAGCGTTCTTATCGCTCGTTTTAGATTAATTATATAATTTCAATTTAAAACTACAAGAACGATGATTCCAGGCGATGATTCTTGAAAGAAACTTAAAACATTAAAAAGTATATCACAGAGTATATCGCAAATCAGATTCCTAATATTAGAAAGAACAAATTGAGTGAGGCGGACTGCGGAAGATGAAACTACAAGGGGGGCCAATTTTAAAATTGACTGCCTTTTAGTGTATTCCGAGGACACTCTGTACATTAAAAAATTATTGTGACATCAAAATTTTCATAAAAAATAGAAGCATTCAAAATATTTTAATTTAATAAATTTTCCTATTTTTTAAAAATTATTATATAGCAAGTGTTCTTTTATTTTATATCACATTTTATTAAATTAAAAAAATTGAGTGAATATACTTATTTTAAATTTGATCTGTTTTTATAAATAGTAGTAGTATTTAACTGTTTTAATACTATTTTAACTATTTTAATACACGTAATGACTGTTGACTTTTAATTTTTGTATTTTTAGGTGAACTAATACTTTGTAGGTTCACCAAAATTGGTTTAGGTGAAACAAGATTAGGTGAAATGAGATTAGGTGAAACGATATTAGGTGAACTGAAATTAGGTGAAACGATATGACACCGTTATGTCTTCACAAAAACTAATCCTTTATTTCAGATTGATGCATATAGTTATTAATCAGAAACCACTCTTACCTCTTGCGATGATCCGATGCAAAGAACCGAACAAAGAACGGCGAAAAATAGACCCAATTTGAAACACGACGATCCGAAAGATACGATCATGCATTTAGGTGCTGTATGGCTCATGTGTGTTATTCCGCTGTTATACATTCTAGAGGCAGCTACAACACAGCTATGATAGTAATACCAACAGTTAATAAATATGTCCTGTTTTGGTTTTCTTGATTATTCTTTAAAAACTGTAAAGAGAAGATTCCAAATGAGCTAATAAAATGTCTTTGTTAACTATTCACACTGTTTCAATTGGTTGAGAGAAACAATAAATTCATCTGAGCAATTGTTTTATAGGCATTGTGGCAGAAGGGATGCATGGTGGGAATAAACGTAATCATTTATAAATCATCAAATATAATAAAATTTATGACCGACCATTGAAGTAAATTCAGTCACCAACAATGATTACTGATATGTACACCCATCATTTATAGCACATGAAATAATCGATAGTATGCCATGTGAATAACAACTGTAATTAAAATATGCAAACTGCGTCAAACCAGAATCACAGTGACGTCAAATAATAACGTTACTATCAAAATCATCACTTATGCATGTGAGGTAGGTCCCCTTAAACCATTATTTTGCAGACAATTCTGGCGTGGCCTATTTATAAATTCGTTTACATAGCTCTGATGTAACTCTTATTCGTTTACATATTATATTGATAAGAAGTAAATATGCAGAATGATTGAATGACGGATATTCAGAACTGACAACCTCACTAAACAGGTTTGTTTCATAGTCTAGTTATTATGACGTAAAATATTTTCCAGGTCAAATAGAAAATTGTTTCTTAATGAACTACATCTCGAATATACATTATACATTTACCACCTGTGTTGGTCAATAGCAGAGTAACCTTGCAATTAGTGAAAATAGTGCAATTAGTGAACCATATCCGCGGCTTGTCGTTTTTAATGCCACTTATTTCTGGTTGTAGAAGGAGCATTGGGTTAATTTAATCATTCGTGAATCTGATTGTGGATCAGTTGTGGATCTCATAAAAGATAAATCAATTACTTTTGATCAATCAATTTCAGATAATATATATATATAAATATATACAACATGAACAAAAAGGTTCGCCTTGTTTGTATAATAACGTCATTTTAATTTAACTATATATTGTATATCAATGGCAGATATTACATTTACTGCAGTTGAAAAGAGATAATATTTTAACATGGAATTAATACACTTTAAATATTGAATAACTTCAGTGCAGAGTTGAATTGTATTTCCAAGCTATACATCTTCCAATTTACATTAAAGTTTAAGTTGAACTCCAGTTCAAGAGTTTTTCCAGAAAGTAAGGCATTGTTACAGATTGCGTCTTTCTGAATATAACTATAAGTCTAACTTATAAGTCTAACTATACGTCTAACTTTAAGTCTAACTATAAGTCTAACTATAAGTCTAACTATAACTCTAACTATACGTCTAACTATAAGTCTAACTATAAATATAACTATAAATATAACTATAAGTCTAACTATAAGTCTAACTATAAGTCTAACTATAAGTCTAACTATAAGTCTAACTATAAGTCTAACTATAAATATAACTATAAATATAACTATAAGTCTAACTATAAATATAACTATAAGTCTAACTATAAGTCTAACTTTAAGTCTAACTATAAGTCTAACTATAAGTCTAACTATAAGTCTAACTATAAGTCTAACTATAAGTCTAACTATAAGT
>JAUZND010025961.1:0-24098 GCA_034780555.1 Coelogynopora nodosa
AGATAGCTTTACACAATAAATCTGAGGAAATCCAAATAAGTTGGTCTCATTATTTGAATCGAATTCCTTCCTGCTTTTTTCAATTTAATCCGTAAATTTATATTTGTGAATTTGTGAATTTGTGAAACCAAAATAAAATCCCAGCCAGTAACAACGCGTTAACAACAGAAATAAAACTAAATCACAAATTTCACAAATGTAAATATACGGATTAAATTGATAAAAGCAGGAAGGAATTCGATTCAAATAATGAGACCTAGCCTATGTTCACCGCCGGGAAAAACTATGTTCTGGAAGTGTTATTTATTAGAATGTACAGTTCCTAAATTTTGCGGAAAAGTGGAACACACACACACACACATACAATTTTGATCACTATACTTTATATAATAGAGGATTGATGGTATAAAAATATTCGTGTCATATTTTTGCTTGTTGAGCTGTGTAATAGAGGATTAGACTAGTAAGATTTTGATAAAATGATTCAATATCACCAAAATTAGAATATGCTTTTTGTAATACAAGGTCTTTTTGGTGTGCACCACATAATATTCTGATAGTAGCGTTATTTCGACAACGGGTAGTTGTGTTTGAAAATTGAGATAGTAGCAGTGTATAATTCTTTGCTTTATAGTAATAGCGACTCCTTTCCCATTTCAACAAATGTACTACCATACTTTTCTTTTAAACGTTTAATCATTGGCACGAATAAAGGGTCTGTGTAAAAGGCTAAAGCGTGAAATGGAGTGTATATAGTATCAAGACGGTGTTCTAGTTTAATGCAAAGTTTTTCCAAAATTGAAGTATTCAGCGATAACGTATTTTTCAGATTGTCATTTAAATTCGTTATATGTACTTTTATATATACATGAATAGCGTATACAGAAGAAAATTTGGCAGCATAACCTTCAAGATATCCCAAACTTGTACATATTGGAGAAAGAAGGTCGTCCATGTATTTGAATCTTTTCCACGACTCTACGCATTGCAGAATGCTAGAAGCATCACTAGGTATATCAATAACTTCATCAACGATATCGCTACAATGTAAAGCCTCGCCCGGCATAGAGACGAGAACTGATTTCACTTTATTCAACCGTTTGAACATGTAGTTGCATATTGACCAGCGCGTTTTTGAATACATGCATAGAGAGTAACATTTGCCCAGTTTCTCGTTACAAATTTTGCTGTACAGCCGAGACAGACGATGTGTTTCTTTAACTTTATTAACTACATACACCGCTTCCTTCAACGCCTTATTTGGTCCACCAATTTTCAACACATCTTGCGTGAAGTTGTTTAACCCATGAGGAGCACATCCATATGCGACACTAAATTCTCCACTTTCACAATTAATTTAGTTCGCAGACATGTCATCACACTTGGAGAATCACTTACAAATGCCCATAATAAATGATCATTAGTTGAAGTGCTATCGCTAGTTTTTAGAGACTTTAGTATACGTTCTTTGGCATTAATAACTTTATTTTTGAGATTTTCAGCACTTTCTTTGTCGAGGTTCATATTAAAATGCTCTAGAAAGAAAGAAATTGGTCTGCATGCCATTAAATTTAAGAGTTGTTGTCCTTTGACATTTGTAATGCCATCAATTGATATACAAATTGTAAGCCACGAGCGCATTTTTAGAATAACCTTTTCCACAACATGCTGATACTCATTTTGAAGTAATTCACCAGATATTTTGCAAGGTCGTGGTAACTTATAAGACGGTCTCAATTTTTTGAAAAATAATTTCCAATCCGGGTCGTCAAAAATGTTGAACTCCGATGCTGTCCTATGAGTTGCTCTTCCCAACAAACAATCTAATTCAGAACTCTCAGTACGTGGCATATTATCTATATATGGTAGAATTGATGGAGTATTTGAAGCATCGCCAACACTTCTCAAAATCTTTGCTTTTTTCGAAACAGGCGTGTAATATAGTATTTTAAATCTACTGGATGAAAGTTGCTAAACATTTGTGTTCCCAGGAGAGATCAGGAATAATGAGATAGCACATGTAATATTTAGATAGTACGTACAATAAGATACTGAGTAAATGCAGTTATATTTAGACAATGCAGATTTCATGATGACAGTCACAATTAACTGTGGTTAATCGAGATATTTACACAATTTCGATATAATTTAGTAAGTGCACTTGAATGGTTTGCAAATTTGAATTTTTAAATTTGTAAAATCATTTAATTTTTATTTTCAATACTAGACTTAGACTTTTTGAAAATTTATCAGATGTATTTATCTCATATTTAAAATTATTAGTCTTATTTGATTAGTGTAGTATAGCAGCCTAAAGTTTAGGCCCTAAACCACTACCCATTCAATAATTTGTTACAAAATTTAAAATAAATTAATATTTCAGTGTTTTTTCAAAAACTCATGCACGTAAGTGTTAATTATTATATCGTCACTGTTTTTCTAGAGTGGAATTTTAGTGTTTTGAATAAATAACAAATGAATATTAAAATATTTATTTAAGGTATAAAAATTAACCATTTTAAAAAAATGCAATTAATGTATACTCTTAAATTTGTGCCAGAATATAATACATATTTTTAAATTTAAATTTCTATGATTAATTCTCCTTATTAATGAACTTTACAAAATCTACTTGTAACATTTATAATACTCTAGAAAAATAGTGACGATATGAAGGTGACATTTTAATTTGTAAAAACTGAATTTCTGTAAAGTACATTTACTGATAATGCTTTCCTGAAAATGTTGAAACTCTGGAGATTTGTTTAGCTTTTATTTTAACGCTTTTAACCGTCATTTTTAATTTCTCATAAACTACATAAAAGATGCTATAAATTAAATTCTACAGCTCTATTTTATCATGTCTTAATTATTCTTTTAGTAAATTTATTTTTAATAAATAATTAAGCTTGAAATTTTCATATTGAATTGTTGAATATCTTTTTTAATAATAGGCTTTATGAATTAAAAATTTACACAGTTATTTATAAATATTAATTTTAATTTTAATGTTAATTTTAAAAACTAGATTCCAGAAGTTGATTACATTATCGTCCCTGTTGGAGGAGGCGGATTAATAGTATCTTTTATATAATAAATATTTTTTTAACTTTAGGCCGGTATTGCTTGCGCAGTTAAACCACTTTTTCCTCACATCAAACTCATTGTAAAATTTTGTTACTATAATAAAAAATAAATGAAAATTTTGTAAGGGTGCTGAATCTGAAAATTTCGATACCTTTGGAAGAAGCATTAAAGCTGGTTACATCACTCAACCGATTCAAAAACGCACTCTGGCGGACGGACTCGCAGCTCCAATTGGATACAATTCATTTTACAATGCTTGCGATAAAATTGATAAAATGGTGACTGTTACTGAAAAAAGCATTTGTCAATCAATACTGAGACTTGTTGAAATTGAAAAACTCGTTATTGAAGGTGCTGGAGCCGCTGGATTGTCTGCATTGTCGAAACTTGATGAATGTAAAGGGAAACGGTAAGTTCAAAAGATAATAAATTAGACGAATTATAAAAAATTAAAACAATATGTTACATGACATATTATGTATTGTACATTGCAATGGAAACATCAATTGTTACCTGTTGTAGTGCGCCTTTTTAAAAAGAAGTTTTTTTGAAACAATTCTTTAATTTTTAAATGTCTTTACATTTTTAGAGTATGTATTGTTCTCTCTGGTGGAAATATAGACACAGCAGTCCTGAGCCGTTGTCTGGATATTGGCATGCGAGCTGATAACAGACTTATTAAAATTAACGTAACTATCCCTGATAAATGTGGTTCGATAGCGGATCTCACTCGTTTAATTGCAATGCATGAAGGAAAGTAAAACATTTAAAAAAAAATATTTATATTAATATTAATTTATAATCATTAATAATTATAAATAATGATTATAATAACAAAATAAACACAGCGTGAAAGAATTTATCCATCAAAGAGAACTCCACAATGAGGCCGATTCCACAAGAGATGTTTACTCTGTTAATGTAATTTTTAAAATTTATATATAAAAATATTTTTATAATAATTTCAATCTTAGATTCGAGCCGTCATCCAAGTCCGCAATGCCACACATGGGGATAAAATATCAAAAGTTTTAAAATCTACCTACGATGAAAATATTAGTGTCGAAAATTGACTCATTTATAGTTTAAATAATTTATTTATATCAATAATGTTAATTTACATTTTCCATACCTGCGAGTACGCATTTGATGATATTTTTAACACCCAACAAAAAACCTTCATCTACCAAGTCATATTTTATTTCATCCTTCATAGTAGCGTTGGTAGAATGTTCAAAATCAATGATTTTTACAGATAGGTGGCATTTAGATATTTCTGCATTGTAGTCATTCTCTTGAGTTTTCTCTAAACTTCCAGACTCCAAGACAATAAATAGAGAAGAAGAATATAGTCGCATTGATGGGTCAGACTTTACAGAGGTTTTAAGAGATTCAAGGCAATTTATGAATTGTAATGTCACTAGTTTTCGTTTTTCTTCCAAATGATTTTTGAAAAGATTGGAAAGTAGCTGTTCAGTGTCTTGAACTGAAAATAAACGACATTTGTACTTGTCTATGTGAGTGTAGGAATCATGTTGATCGTAAATCTAAAAATTTTTAAATTTTAATTAATATTTATAATTATATAATTATCAATCAACTATCTAAAATTTAGATTCTAAATACCTACAATGCAGCCATTGATCCTATAACCTAGAGAGAGCGAAGTGCTACGTCTACATCGTTTAATTTTCTTAATTTTTTTTAATTTGCTACTTTCATCTCCAAATTGGCGCTGGCCCATTTTTATGTCAATATAAAGTGGTTTTTGATATTGGTAAAGGAGGTTTTCAATAACAATGTAATCTTTTAAAAAATTTTTTAAAATAAAATAATAGAATAACAATTTTGTTACATTTAGTATAAAATTCTTTTTTTTCATTTTTTGATGGTGTTTCTGATTCTATTAAATACGTCAATTCTTCGAATGCGAGTGTACTGGAAGCCGTTTGAAACATGTGCGAAATTTTAAAATCTAAAAAATACTTTTTTAAAAAAATTATTTCAATTTATATATTATAAGTTATAAAGTATAACCAACCAACCTAGCATATTTTCTGTCCAAAAACTGTGTATTGAAAGTCGCTCCACTTTTTTGGAAGATTCTTCTTGATTTGTTTGCAAAATTCCTATTTTTTGTTAATTAATTTATTAATTACTAATAAAGAATTAATATTTCAATAGTAAATTACACTTCATATTATACAAGTTGGTAAGTTTATTATATTTGACACATTTTTTCATATGTACACTAATTATAGTTAATTTTGCACTTCGCTCCCGCCAAAAGTTATAGATTTATTTTAAAATTTGTATACAATTAGCGCATGTTATAACTTACAATTTTGTGAAATTTTAGTGAAAAACGTGAACTAGTTCATATATGATGACCTAAAGTCGAAAAAAATGAAAATTTCACCCCGTCCTGAATGAACCGAAATTTTGTGTGTAAGATTTAACAGACTCAAATTGATAATTCATAAAATTTTGAAGTTGGGTAACAACGGAGTGTAGAGATATTACATGATTATAATAATAATTATTAATAATTTTAATTTAAATGTTTGTTTAAGTGTAACAGAGACAATATCATATCAACATCATGTATATAAAAAAAATATATACTATGTATTATTTAGTTATATTTTGAATTTTTATTAAATTTTTATATTGCTGTTTTTGGTTTCCAAGTATAAAAAAGTAACAAACAAATTAGCTATTTTTTAAAATTAATTGATGAGAATTGATGAAAATTACATTGCCCCACCACAAAAACTGAATAATTGTATAATAGGTGAACTCGAAAAATACATATGTAAATTTTAGATTTGTCCGAGCTAGGTAAGATACTAAACTTTACATTTTAGAGTCGATAAAGAATTGGATGATATAAGCCATATATATGTACAAACGATTTTTAAAAAAAAAATTCTAATATATTCTATTATCCATTTTATATAAATGAATGATAACATTTAAAAAATATTCATAGAAACAAGGAGAAATGAGCACTTCAAAATTTATTGGGCGATATTATAATGAATATTTGCATTAAATATCTTCCAAACTAGAAGGTTATATTTTATGATAAAGTTGTGAAAATTTTACCGAAAAATGAACACGCATGTTTCCTCATTTCTGGATGCATATTGATATAAAACAAAGTCTCCCTTTTGCTAAACTCTTTGCACAAGTAACTGTCCATTAATAGTATTTTTCTGCGATGACCTCCAGCTGTAACAACATTTTCGTCTAGATAGAATGGACAGTTTTTTGCCATCAACGTGTATTGATAAAACATTTTGTATCAATATATAATCTTTTGTATATCTCAATAAAGTTTCATTGCACAACATCTTTTAATTATATAATGAAATTTTATGAAATATTATTTAAAATACATGTAAATGTTGCCATATTATTTTTAATCGTGGTTATTTTTAACTTAAAATTTTAAGTAGGTTATTGATATAGATTATTATAATTATAATTATTGATTGTATAAAGATATTAGATGTTATATAATAATATTTAAAAAAATTTAAATAATAATTTTTAAAATAAAAAACTTTTTAAAAGAATAATATTGTTAAAGTTGTAAATTAGTAATTTAAAATTACACTGTAATACAGTTACTGTATCCAATGCATAGTAAATAAAAGGGTAGTTGTATGAATTGCTACACTGAACTTTGTTTGAAAAATTTAGAGAAATTAATAATTATTATATTTTGTTAATTTTTTAATTATAAATTATTTTATTAATATAATTATATATTTATTTCGATAATTTTTGGATTTGGATTTGGATTTCATTTTAAAATGCCAAAGATTATTTTAAAAGACGGCGCTTGCGTACAATTGACGACTCGAACGGCGTATCAGAATGAAGTTGACGATATTATCAAGCTGGAAGATGAGAGATTGTATTCTCTATTTGACAGGGTTAATATCAGTCAAATGATGTAATATTCATTTCGTGAAATTTAAACTTTTTATTCAAACTTTTTTAATTTTAAACACATTTGATCCTTTATTTCGTGAAATTTACACTTTTTATTCAAATATTTTCATTTTTAAACACATTTGATCATTTATTTTGTGAAATTTATACTTTTTATTCAAAAATTATTGAAAAACATTTGATATTATTTATTAAAAATTTCACACTTTTAGAGAAAAAAGCCTCCTTTCCGTCGTCCTGGTTGACGAAAGTGCAGATGATAAAATATACGCTTGTTTCATCTTCAATTACAAACCAATCAAATATCCATATTCCAAAAAACTTCTCGATACTGTAGCTAGCGGAGCGGTCCCTAAATTCACCCTACTAAACACTATATGGTTAAATTACTACGTAATGAATCCCCTTTGTGGCTTCACTGTAATGCAGGAAATTATAAAGGCTCTATTTACAATAAACTATGATATGGAATATTGTCTCATTGATTTAATTATCAAACAAAACTTTGAAGCTAATGAAAAGGATCATTTTGACAATGAAATGAACATTTTGTATAAAAATTTTCAGCCACTTTACGAATCAAATTTGGGGAAAAATGAGGAAACTGCCGAATCAACGTTGTTCTCTTTCCTGGTCTCCATGAGAAATGACTTTGTTGCAAAATTACGAATTCGGGCGGCGCGAGTTGAAGATAATGATGATTTAGTCCCAATTTTTAATAAACAGAGTAAACTTCTCAGCCATACATATGGGGAATATTTCCTAGCAGAATTAATAGAAGCTCAAGACGAAACTATGAAATGCATAGTTGCTGAAGTTGACGGTAAAGCTGTGGGGTTTATGAACATTTCAATAAACATTTCATGCCAAACTGTGTCTGAATGTTTTTACTTTGGACACTATTATAAAGAATTTAAACAATATACAGATGCCTTAAGCAGTATAAATGAAAAATATACAATCCAAGTGCAAGAAAACTCTCATACTTGCTCAGAATCAAATATTATCGATGATGATGAAAAAAAATCATCAAAAGTCACTTTGGGCACAGAACTGGGGTCAGAAATTAACAATATTCAAATTGAAAAAAATTCTAATGATGAAATAGATGGTGATATTTCAAATGAAGGTGATATTGATGATGTGGAGGATTCAAAATTGCCCGTACCCGAAGAAAGAATAAACGCTTCTTTGATTGACCAGAGAGGGTCCGATTCGGAATTTTCTTATAAACAGTACATGGAGGATAGTGACATTGATAGTCTACAATTTATGTCAAAATCGTCAATAAACGATTCTGTTGTTGAATCCAATTTTCCTAAAGTATTGGCGATTCAGCTCTTTTGTATAGACGAAATGTATGAGTGTAGATCTCACGATTTTATGACGCGGGTTTTTGAACTTTATCCAGAATACGAGTATTGTTTTATAGGTGTGAATCACAGAGTGGCTCATTTTTCACTTTTGGAACGATTTAACGTAAAAATAATGAATAAAATAAATTAAACATAAAATAATGAATTTATTGTATTTATAAATATTTAAATATAATTTTCCCAGAGATTGTGTCCCAGGAAGGAGAGTATTTTTGAACAGGATGTTTTCGTTTTTCCCAAATGTGCCCTGTCATCGTAATTATTACTTTTCCCTAATTTTTATTAATTTATTTCTAGAGATATCAACGTGTCTTTCCCTCTTGAAATTCAACATAATGAAATTCAACAGTTGGTAGAATCGATAGAACAAAAAGAAAGTATAATGAACAGTTTGGACATGTACTACAAATCCAGACGAGATGAGGTTAATAATAAAAATATAAAAAATAATTTTTTTTAGTATGGTCTAACTTTGAAATGTGTAATATGTTATTGTTCTGATCAAATTATAGGAATTGCGATTTTGGAAGAAGAGACAAGCAAGGTTAATTGATAAAATGTTGAATATCATACTGAAATTATTGAAAAATTTAACTTTTAGAATTTGGATATTACCAAGTCGCATTACGAAATTGCGTCATTTTTGGATATTGAACATTATAAACACGACGAACAGATGTACCTGAAGCATTTTGTAATGAATCCGGCATTCCAAGTGTACACTAAACACTTTTTAAAAGTATTTTTTTATTTAAAAAATAATATCGTTTTAAATAATATTTAGTGTGTTATGATTGAATGTGAAATACATTGTATATATCACAGGTTAAAGAGCTTTAAAAATAAGGTAATTCATGAAATTTTATTTTTTATTATATTTTATTTATTATTTATTTTTTAATATTTTAGTCGACTAGCATCGCTACTTGTTTGAATGAACTGATAATTGTGCCCACCAACCCCACGATTGATTATGACGTTAATGTTTTAAAATCCAATGCTCCAAAATCCGCTATATTGGAAATAACTGACGAACCTATCGTTTACCATTTGGCGTTAAAGGAAACAATGGAAATTAAGGTGTCTGTTATCTTACGCTTGATTGTGGTTGGAGCTTCTGAAATTGGCTTGAAGTTTATAGAATCCATTCTATATCAGTATGTTTTTTTTGATTTTTTTGCAGTTTTATAGAATTGAAAATTTTTAATTTTAGGCACAATATGAAATTTTACAATATTACACTAATTTCTCCGAATCCTTTGATACCAGAAGGAGATATATTAATGAAGAGGTATATTATTTTTAAAATTGAAAAAGTTTGAATAAAAATTCTAAATTTCACGAAATGAAAATAATCAAATTCATCAATAGAGACAAATCAACTAACAATTTCTACAGAACAAACCTTTTAAACAGTTGTATAAATCACGTGTATGGGAAAGTAAAAACTATTAACCGAAAAAAGCAATCTCTAATAGTAAAAAACGAAAAAACAGGCATTTGTAATGTGGTATATTACGACTATCTAATAATCTCAACTGGAAAGCAATTTAAATTCCCAAAAGTAAAAGATGACGCGGAAATTATAAATCTTGTTAAAATCGAAAACGCGTTTCTTGTGACTGATAATTACGAGGAAAAGGTACTTAAAGACTATATAACGACACATTCTTCAAATGAAAATAGTAATTTATATTAAAAATAAAAAATAAAAAAATGAATTAGAAAAAATTACACTCTACGGAAACTCTATCGAAATATACACTTGCATAAATATGCTCAAAAACATGGGTATTTTGTATGAAGATATTTGCGTCATTTATCCAGAAAATTACGTAATTAAAAAATTATTTTAAAAATTAAAATAATTATTCTCGTTTAGAATATTGATTACAGAACTGCCGATATACGAAATTTCATGAAACGATTTTTAAAAAACAACAACGTATCTCAACATGTGATTAAAAACGAAGAAATTTCATGGGCTTTGGATGTGCAAGGACTCATCAACAAGGTGTGTATTGGATCTGTGAGTAGTATGATTGAACTGCCATGCGATGTACCTAATTTATATATGAATATTTTAATACTCTTACATCTTTTTAGATATTTATAGCATTTGACGTAAAAGAAATTGACTACGACATGTTTAAAGGTTTTATTTTTTTATTTTTAATTTTAAAAATTGAACACATTAAGCCATAAACAACGCTTGCCTTGTTTTTGATGGACGATTGGTAGTGGATAGAAACTTCCAAACAAACGATGAACGAATTTTTGGAGTAGGGCCAATCGTTAAGTACAAGAGGATATTTTATTCGGATCATATTCATCATGAATTTTTCAATACGTGTGAAATTGCTCTAAGGGTAATTTTTGTTACATTTAATATTTGATATTTAACATTTAATTTTCAAAGTTGGCTAATGTAATCTTAACACTCGTCGACTCTCGCGTATACGATCCAGAACTACTAAAACTCGATTACATGTACGAAAAACGTCCATTCGACCACGTCGTAAACAATTTTCAGCAACCAATCAACATTTACTGTAAATTGGCCGGAGACTACAACTACTTTTTTGTCAGCAAGTGTTACGAGGATGTCGATAAAAAAGAATTGTTAAATAATACGGTAAATATAATTTTCAGGGTGTGAGAAAATTAATCTGGTGTTCAAACTATTTTTTGTAAATTCTCATCCCTAATAATAATTATAATAATTAAAATTTAATTTTTTTAAGAATCGTGTATTGATTACCGGATCACTGGAAGAAGAAACCCCTCATTTCATGTCAGTTACTGTGAATAAATTCAATCACATTTCCAATATAATGTGTCTAACAAAGCAGGTTAATTATTTTTATAAATTAAAAAATAGAAAAATTTTTTAAATAAATTTTTAAAATAAATTATTTTAATTTTAAATCAGAAAATTCCACTAAATAACGTTCTCAACATGTTTGGATACCACGAAACACTCTTTAACAATTTGATTGAACGATATGATCAAGGACTCATTCAAGATTTTTATAAGTAATGGAAATTACAAAATTTAATAGTATAAATTATTATTTTTTTTTAAATTTAAATTATATTTTTAAGCTTCATATTTGAATCTTGGGCCATGGCTATATACCACAACGATTTTCACAATTTGATAACGTCCATTCGAAACGACTCTTTGTCTTTCAAAGAGCAGGGCAAGGAAAGTTTTATAACCGAAATAACGGAATTACTGGCCGACGAAAGACAAGTAAAAATAACTTATTTTATAACAGATTATAGAAATTTTTTAAATTTCAATATCTAGATAACTCCCGTATTGATGAAAAAATACCAACGTATTTTCAAAGAAAAGAATTTTGACGAAAGAATAAAGCTAAAAATCCTCAAATTCCTACGAGACAGAAAGCAAACGTTACCAATGTATGCAGAACCACAAATGATTTAAAATAAATTTTAGAAAATAAATATTAATTTTAAAATTTAAAAAAATAATTTTTATTATTCAAATTTAACATCCTTCAATATTCTAAAGTAGACGAGAATATTTCTCCCGCAGCCTCCGTCATATGGATTGCGAAAATTTTCATTTTTCCAAAAATAATCTTGTTTGACGAAATTTATTCGTTCGAATAATGTCATATTTTTCAAAATGCACATAACCTACGAAAAAAATTAAAAAAAAACATATAAATTTAAAAAAAAAATTAAAAATTAAGGATAAATAATATTAGATATTATTTAATATTACCGTTGCAATGTACATAATAATTGTTGGAATTGCCGCCACCAAAGACGTTGAGAAAATAATGAAAAACACGACATCAATTCCAGAAACATTAAAAATTGGAAGAATTAAATAACACATGTAAGAAATGTTCAAGAGGGCCAAAATAAGAAAAAGTAAAAATACTTGTCTAAGTTGTCTTGTTAAATGAATTATTTTTAATTTAAAAATTAAATAACCTGTTATAGTACCCGATGCAATTATTAACGTAATTGCAATGATGATCAAAGTTTAAAATGCACTTGTTGCACTTAAAACAATGTTTAGACCTTTCTGGGGTATTAATTTTACAAATGTGGCATAAACTGTTGATGTTTACGTTGGCGTCAGAAGCCAACTAGGTGTTTAAAATTTGTATTTATACAAAAAATATTTTTATTTAAATTACCTTGTTCAACATTTGATCATAATCTTCTCTGGTGCCGTTGATACATCCCGGATTGCTTCTCAGAATATAAATATACATTAAGAAGGAAAAAATATTAAAGATAATAAAATAGCTCAGGTGGTTTAACACAGAAACGTCAGTAGAGTGCAAATGAAGCTAATAAAATATTATTTTAAATTATATTAAAAATTAAAAAATTATATAAAATATTAAATTTTACTTTATACAAGACACTAACGATCCACAGTAAGTATGTTAAAAAACAGGCATTTCTATAATAACTAGATGTACTATCTGAGCCGATGAGTATTTTTCTAAAAATAATACAGGTTATAATAATAATATTCATATACAAAATTAGTTTCTAAATTACAAAGGGTTTATTTTGTTCCATAAAGACTTTCTTTTGTCGAAATATTCGATAATAATAATGTTGTTTCGTCCCACGGCCAAACTATTAAAAATAAATAGATAATTATAATTATTGAAATCAAAAATTTTATAGATATTTTTATACCTTAAACGAAAGTTATATTTCTACAGAAATATTATTCAAAAAATTAAAATATATACTTGAGGTGTTTTAAAGTTACGCGAGTTAACAAATCAATTTTTTGTAAAATGTTCATCGTTAAAATTTCTGATTATGACGATATATACCTTAAATGAACCGCATTTTAATGTAGTTTAATTTCTATTACTCCACATTGATCAAAATATATTAATTTCATCGTAATTAACGAAAATGTGTAACTTTTAAAATAGAATTTATAAATTACTAAAACTTTTTACACACATTGCTGGTATAATATTAAACAACATTTTTAAAAATTGGTTAGGGTTGTATTGTTATTTATATAATAAATAGCATAAACGTTTTAATTTTAAAATGTTTTAAAATATTATCAATATGAATTGACTTTTATTCAATCATGATTAATTTATGTAACTAACGAAATATGTAATTGTAATTTTTATAAATTTACAAAATTTTTGTATTTTTTCTTTCGTCATTTATTTATATACTAAAAAAATGACCCTTTCATTTTTTTGATATGTTACTATACGATGTACATTAAACACGTGTACACAATTTCAAGCATTATGGACGTCCATGAAAGTTCACATTTTTTTCCAATTAATCAATAAATTAATTTGAATTTTTGAATTTTTGAATTTTTATGTTGTTGGCATATTGTACCAAAAATTCTACACCTTTTGAATTTAACAAAATGTTATATTGTTAAATTTAACTGAAAATTAACACGTAAAAAATGATAATTAATTTAATACTCGTAAGCTGTTTTCCCGTTTTTGTCCTTTATCGTTTCGTCAATGTGGTACTGTAAAAAATGTACATAAATGAAAATTTTAATTTTACCTTATCCAACATCAATTTGACCAACAAAATTTCACCCGACATTACTGAAAAATGTAACACAGTTTGGTTAAACGAATCACTTTTATCAATTTTGGTCCCGTTTAAAATTAAAATTTTCGCTACATCATAAAAGCCACTATAACACGCCCAATGAAGAGCAGAATCTCCTTGATAGTCCAGCAGATCAATGTTTGCATTTTTACCAATAAGAAAACTAACAAGATTTAAATTTCCAGCAATTGTTGCATGTATCAATGGTGTATTTTGTCTAGCATCACTTTCATCGACATTAACTTGGCAGTTTAGAAATAAAGCAACCGTGGGTATTTGCCCCGATTGGGAAGCCCAGTGTATTGGCTTTTGCCAGTTGTTGTTTTTAGAGGATTGGTTCAAATCGACACCTAAAGCATGTAATCTTTGGAGTTGAGGGTTTAACCCGTAATACGCCAACCAGTGAATAGCGGAGGCCCTTTTTCCTTCTTGTTCAACTTCTAAATCAATAAGGTCGTGTTTGGTTTCTATAAACTCATCTACTTTATCAAAATGGCTAAAAAGAGTAGTAATGCCTAATTAAATGGAAAAAAGTTACCCCAATTTTATTAATTCAATTAAAGACATTAAAGTAGTATTAAAATATTCCTTTTATAATTTTATTTTTCAAAAATTTACAAGAAATGTTTCCACGCCAGTAATTTAATACAAAAATAACAAAATAATATGAGAATCATATATATTCGAAATTTCTGGTGCCCTGGTAAAATTTTAAAGGAATAATTTATTGTTTATTCCGAATAAACAACTACCATTCAATTTAATATTCCTTGGATATTATATTACTCCTTTGAAGGCCTACTCTACACTGTAATCTACAGACTCTGTAATAAATTTGTAATTTAATTTAATTTAAAGTTAAAAATGTTAACCAATATAAATATAATATTTATTTAAAATTATATTTAATTTAATTTAGCTCACAGTCACGGATTTGGCAAGATTTCTTGGAAAATCAACCTAGAAAATGAAAAATATAAACATAAAGAAATATATTTTAAAATAAGTAAAAATTATTATTAATACATTATATCCTAATCCACGCGCCATATGAAAAGCCAACAACTGCAGAGGTATAATATTCAAAACAGGCTGAATACAATCGACAGTTTTGGGAATTTGAATAATATTATCAGAATATGGTTTTATTTGGGAAAGGTCCTGAGCAGCTGTAAGAATGATTGGTATGCACTAAATAAAAAATTATTATAAAACTTATTTTCCCTCTAAAAAAAATAATATTTTTTTAAAAAAAACCCCTCTGGATGCAATCTGTTGGAGAGAATTGAGCGATTTTTCAAACGTATTATCCTGGCTAATTATCATGATTGTAGCCATTTTTCCATCCATCAATGCTAATGATCCATGTTTCAACTCTCCAGTTAAAACTGCCTCGCAATGAATATAAGATAGTTCCTTAATTTTCTAATATTTACAAATTTCAAAAAATTTCAAAAAATTTCAAAAAATTTCAAAAAATCTAAATTACTAATGCTCCTTCGAGACAAGTAGAGTAATCATAACCTCGACCCAACAAAAGTATACTATTGGCATTTAAAAGAGTTTGAGAAAGTTGCATTATGACTTGATCCAGCTTCAATGCTTCCATTATATTCTCAGACAAACAAGACATGGCTTTCATAATTTCAATTCTCCTGGGCTGTTGGTTGAGACTATTGTCGCTCATCAATAACGAGAATATTATAAGGGCCACTACTTGACTAGTATAAGCCTGTAAAAAACGTTAAATTATAATTATAAATAAAATGAACATTTAAAAAAAATAAAATAACCTTTGTACTAGCCACTCCAATTTCTATACCAGCATTCAAATGAATACCACAATCTGTCTCACGGCTGACACTGCTCCCGACAGTATTGGTAATTCCGACCAAGAGGGCCCCTCGCTGTTTACAATACTCTAAAGCTAAAAGAGTATCCGCAGTTTCGCCCGACTGACTGATGAAAACACACACGTCGTCCTAAAATATTAAAATAATAAAAATATAATGGTCAAAATTCGATTATTCCAATTAAAAAAAATATTTACTCTAAAAATTGGAGTCTCTCTGTCATGAAAATCACTAGCCAGTTCTACACTCACGGGTAACTTCGTCAATTCTTCAAGGATACGGCGACTCTATAAAAAAACTTTAAAAAAATATTATTATTATAGCACGAATTTTGCATTGACCTAAAATCAATTACATTCTATTAAAACAGTGATGCTGATTCTCATGATCCATCCTGATGGTCTTTGTTTTTTTCATACACGTTCAGTTTTTGTGTTACTAACATTTTAGAAAAATTTCCTTCTGTAGAAATTAAAACTGTCATATATTCATAACTCCATGACGATAGTGATACTAAATTATATTAATCGAACTGTGTGAAGTTGGACTTTCGAATGTGACATAACTTTACCTTGTAAAGCATAAATTGTATAAGTTACAGCCTAAATACTGATCAAAAAATGGAAAAAAATATTATATTTTCAAGTTTATATTTGAAACTTTGAAACTAAACGAGTATATAAATGATTTGGTAAAATTTATTCTTGACCGCGTAAAGTTATGTCACATTTGAAAGCCCATTTTTACACTGTTCGATTATGATAATTTATTTTATAACAGTTTGAATTTCTACTAAAGGAGATTTTTCTAAAATGCAGACCTGCTACCTGTAGCACAAAACTGAACGTGCCTGAAAAAAACCAAGACCTTCATATATAATTCATAATATAATCCTTATAATAATGTCAAGTATTGTCAATAATTATTTTTAATTACGGCAAGAGCACTATGATATGATGTCCCACAAGCTATAAAAATCAACCTCCTACAAATCTTTATATGCTCAATAAATAAGTTTAACCCTCCTAGTTTTACGGATAACGATTCAAAGTTTAATCTTCCTCGCATTGTGTTCAAGATTGACATTGGTTGTTCAAAAATCTCCTTTTCCATGAAATATTCATATTTTCCTTTGCTAATTTCATTCAATTCAATTTGCAGTGTTATAAATTGACGCATATCTAATGTTCCCTTCTTGTCATTGCTAGAAATGTTGTTTATGGAAATACATCCATCTTTAATATAAACGATATCGTCATCTTCAAGATATAAAACTTTGTTGGTATTTTCCATAATTGCACTAAATGATAATTTAAAATAATTAAAATGAAATTTTGGAAAAAAACCAATTAAAAAAAATTAATTTAATAATAAAAAATAACTACTGATTGTAAAAGTAAAAACTTGAATTAGTTAAATACATTTTTTTTAAAATGTTTTTTAAAAATTCCATACCACACATCAGACGAAATAAAAAATTCCACAGCATCTTTTGTATCCCCACAAATACAGTCTTCAGAATACGTTTTATTTTCCGGTTTTTTAAATTTCAAATCCTTAATCATTTCCACAGATATATCCACGTCGTTTGTTTTGGTAGAAAAAATTCTATCTACTTCGTAATCAGCCCTAATTCCCACTATAAGAGGACTCCCTCTTCTGGTTAAAACACATTCGTCGGGGTAATGTTTGCTTTTAAACACTAGAGCTCCTGCTCCAGACTAAAAAATGATTTTATATTAAAAAAATATACGTTTTTAAAAAGTGTCATTTAAATTTAAATATTATATTCACTTACTAGCAAAGAAACAACTGTTTTTACAATCATTAAAAAATTTAGATTGTCCTTATGAACGTCGTATATGTATTTGCATAACACTGCAATTACTTCAGTGTCTGTTTCAGAGATGAAGGTGAAACCTCTTTTTTGCTAAAAAAATGTAAAAAAAATATTTTTAATTATAATTTTACTAAAAACTGTTTTATTTCCAAATAATTGGTCAACATTCCATTATGCACCACCAAAAAATCAGCCTCCACGCCAGAAACTTGTGGATGCGAATTAACATAATTTGGCACTCCGTGTGTGGCCCATCTAGTGTGAGCTATACCTACGTTATTTTTAAAAACATTTTCCACGAGTTTTTGAGTTGTATTTTCTAAATATGAGAAATTTTTTTTAAAAAATTTTATAAATTATTTATTTTTTCTACCAACCTTTGACAAATTCCTTTAGTATATTTACGTTCCCCTGCGATTTTAGAACGACAGAAAGGCGATGTTCGTCATCAATGGCTATTCCTGCAGAGTCATATCCTCTATATTCAAGACGTTGTAGTCCATTAATCAAAATGTCGATAATTTCTTGGTTTGTTCGACTGGTCAAATAGTTAATGTATGCAAAAATTCCTAAAAATACAAGATAAAATCTTTTTAAAAAAATGTAACAAGAGTTTAAAAAAATTTCTAATTTTATACCACACATGATGGGAATATTTGCTGAGAATAATGTATATTACGGTTTAGTTTAAAATTGCATACATTAGTGTTTAACAATCACACATATGCGCGTATAATAAATATATTACTAAAAATATCAATTTTTTACTACAAAACAGACGTATTACGTATTTACCCAAGTTACTACAATATTAATATTTTCACACATGAGGTCAACGATTCGTGCATAACAAGTTGTAAATATAGATAATGTGTTATTTAATAAAAAATCCTTTTCAAAAAGTTATGAAATATTTTTAGCTATTTTTCATATTAAAAGGATAAACTTTCTTGTTTGTTGTCATTGTTTTTTTGTTTTATTTTAAAAAAATTTTTTTTTGCAGTTATACATTGTAAAATTTTAAAATAAAAATGATACTGCATCAATTCTGTATCATTTTTATTGCATCACTGTAAATTCTAACAGTAAGCGTCACCTACATGGGATATTTATATTTATGTTTCCATGTATACATTTTAGATTTATCAAAATTTATAAAATTTTATATAATTTTACTGATAATTCAAATACGTAAAATATTTATAAATTTTTAGAGACAACTAATTTACAGATAATTACTAGTAATTAATTATAAATTATAATTTTTGACACAAAAAAAAAATTTAACAGTAAATATGTTCATTCTAATTATTTATTATCATAGAAACGTCAATTTTTTTGTTTGGTTTAATTGGTAAGTCATAGACTTCCTTTTGATCTTATTCACCTTATTCACCTTATTCACCTTTTAAATTTAAATTTTATTCAATTTTAAATATTATATTTTCAACTCTCATATAGGTTACGGTGACTTTGATATGTTAAAATATATTTGATTGTAGTGATTTTCAAACCCCCTAAATTTATTTTATAAAAAAGGATTTCGTATTTCCTAAATATTGTGATTTTTTAAAGGTATATTTTTGGGAAACATTATAAAATATATTTATTAATACTTTAAAATCAATAAAAAGTATAATTTATACTATCAATTTACATAAATCAATACTCCCTTCAACTTGTTACCCTTTTAATAATAACTTTAAATTAATAAGTATAATTTATACTACAAGGTCAGCAAGAATTCGTAAATAAATTTATAAATACACTTTCAAGTAGATCCAATTGGGTAAGCTGTACAAAAATCGCACTACTTAACATTAAAATTGATGAATCTAATTAAGTATGTCAAATTGATAATGTCAATATTTATTTAAGGTCTACTTTTAAGATTCGGAAGTTACTTTGACATAAATTGAGTCTAAATCTTAATAGTAACTCGTTTATAAAACTGTTTTTTTAACTAGGCGCTTTTGACTATATATTGTCTAAATTGTATCGATGAGACTTTATCGAGTTTATAATAATTACTGCGAAATATAATATACTATACGTAGAGTCTCTACGTAGACATACGTCTAGAGGTATTTCGATATATCGCTCTGTAAATTTTGTAATACAAATTTGGATTTTCTACATGTTATCAGCTAAAATGACGATTACTACTATAATGCGTGCAAAATATATTGTAGATTAATCCAACAAGTGTAAATTTGAATAAATTGAATCAATTGATCAAAATTCCAATTCAGTTTCTCCAATTTATAATCGTTAACAAATCTCGAAAAGTAAATTTTTAAACCATTATATCAAGATACTATTTTGTCAACATTACTCAAAATTCAGAGAAAAGGTAAGAGTAAGCCATTATACTATTTATAATGACAATGACCCCTGTTTATTCTATCTGTTGCATGATAGAATCGAATACATGGTAGTCTGAATGTTATTATTAATATTCTAGTTATTAAATTGTTGGTTACATTTAATCACTCGACTGATTAACGTTTTATCAATGGACTATTTTTCTTTCTTGCAAATTTTTATAAATATAAATTTAGGAGATTATTATTTTAGATTGATTATAATTATTCGATTGCAATTTATCAAGTAGCAAATATCAAAAACACTTTTATTGAAAAGTTATTACAGAAGCAAGACAAAGGATATTGCTAAGTCTAAATAAACAATATCATCGGGTACAGTTTATACACTACCAGGTATTGAAAAGAGTATAATGAACATTATATAATTTATATTTATAAATTTACCGTTTTGTATTTAGGTTTACCATGAGGTATTGATAGTTTCTTTTATATTAAAAAGACGAGTTTTATTTAATTTTATTGTGGTTTGGTGGTATTGTGCTCCGCTACGTAAAGACAAGAGAATTTTTCAAAGTTGTTCAATTTCTGTGACGATATATTTATTATACGAGAGAATTGGAAGAATATTATAAAATTTGTCTTTTGTGTGTAATTTCCATTAATTTATGAATTAATATTACAGTGACAATTTATGAAACAAAATACAGAAACGACCAATTCAAATACAAAGATGGGATCAGGAGGAGCTGCTTGGAGGCAAAATTTAAAAAATCAAGATGATACTGTCAGTGTAGATTCAGAGTATATAAAGAATGCTTGTTGTTCTTCGTGTTGCAGTAGGCCACAGCATATTTTTTATCTATTTTTCGGACTCATTTTATTAGGTAATATTAATTTTTATTTTTTCAAGTCTTTCGACATTTTACATATACATTTACCATATTACAGAAGGTTTTTGCGTGAAATTTTGACTTTTGATTCAAATATTTGATCCTTTATTTTGTGAAATGTAGAGTTTGTATTCAAACATTTTCAATTTTAAATACATTTGATCATTATTTTTGTGAAATTTTGACTTTTTGTTCAAATATTTTCAATTTTAAAATTAATCAATTTAATTTTCAATTTTTAGCTGCTGCACTAATTCATTTTTTAATGTCATGTGGTGAAAACTTTTACTGTTTATTTTGGACGTCCGGAGTGGTAAATTAAAAAATTTATAAAAAAAATATGTATATTTTATAACTATCATACTCATTTTTGAAATTAGCTGATTCTGACCAGTATATTTGGATTTATTCATAGAGGAGATTACAGGAAAAAATTTGTTGTAAAAATTAATTATATTTATAATTTTAATAAATGCATATAAATTCCATCTTTAGACTTGGTGCTATATACGATTAAGTCTTGTAAGCTATGCAGTTACTACAATATGCTTTGGAATTCTTGTATGCATGTTTATTAAGCCAGCATTCACATTGAACACGACAAGTTTGGATAATTACGTCAACTTTTTTTCATCCATAAACAAACTGTAAATTAAAAAAAATATATTTTATATTTTAAATATTTTAAATAGTGAACCGTACGTCTCTACTGATAAAGTTGTCCGCGCTAAACTCTGTATATACTTTAATGTCTCAGCAATCCCCACATTTCTTTTGTCGTTTGTTACACTCGTGTCAACGGTGCTCGTGTTTCATAGAAATTGGATTATTCATTGGCCTTTTACGGGAAGAGTATGTTTTTATTAACAAAAATTTATAATAAAATAAAAGAATATGAATTAAATAAAAACTTTAAATTACAACAATTTATATTTTATTATTTAGTTCATTCCTTTCAGAGTCCCTTCTGTAAATCCTTTAAGCATGATGGTTGTTTCTCATATCATGATACTAATTGGTTTTATAACGATTTACATGCAATCTGCTTCAATGTACACAATTATTCATGCTCCCATATGGACAGGAGTTGTTGTAATTTATTAAAATTTATTAAAATTTTTTTAAAAGTTTCATCATTTTTTTATTAAAAAATTTAGGGAATAATCGCAGCGGCATTTACTGTTGGAGGTTTCATGCGTACAGATAAGCCGTCTACAAACATTTACGCAATTCTGAGTCTTATATTTTCTGTTCTCTGCAGTTGCACAAATATTGGTCTAATGACTACGACATTGATTTATGAAGTGGCAGGGTTTAGAAAGATTGATACCAGTATTTAATTTTTAAAATTTTTTTAAAAAATGTTCAATAATTTTATTATTTTTTAGCCGATGGAATGTTTGACATGGTAGCATATTGCTCACACTTGTTTCAAATTGGAGCCATGTGTGCCATCATATTTCTATCCGTTTTGCTAATTCTATCTGCCCTCTACTTTATTGGTTCCTTAATGTGTGGATGTGCTGTAAAATCAAATTCGACAACCAATGGAGCAAGAGCTGCATATACCACTGTAAATGAAAATTCAAATTACAAAGCCTATTAAATTGACGTTTTATGTCACATGCCATAAGACGTCTTATTAATATTTACTTAATATAAAAACTATCAAATAAATGTAACTTTGATTTTAATTACAAATTGGTAGAGTTTTCATTTTTGGAGTAGTGAAAGGTTGTAAAGGGCTTTAGTCCTGGGGAAACGTGATCCATTAAGCTTTTCAATCCTTCGTTGTATAGAATATAATATTTTCGTTTTAAAAGTTTCGGATACTCGGCAATGTTTAACTCTCACCTTGAAATTGTTCAGTTTTATTATAGAGTTGAATTTATCAAAGTATGATAGATCCCCATCAGTTAGTAACGCAAATTGTTTCATTTCAATTTCACATGAACTCGTGTTTTTTGGTGATTCATAGCATGCCAAGATGAATACGATCACAATCATCAACTTTAACATTTTTGGACTAGACATTAAATTTTGTGAATTTTTTAATTAAAAAAAGTTTGTTGGACATGTAAAGTTGTTTGTGCAAATATTTTGATTTCATTTTATATTGACAAAATAATTTCACAAAGATGTTTAAAATTGAAAATATATATATTTCGATAAAGAAAGTAAAAATTTTATAAAACAAACGATAAACAGGTTTAAAATTAACAATTTTTAGGTTGGTAGTAGCATTACTAATTCAAACGCCTATGCAATTGATTGGAATGTAGTTGTGATTCACAACTTGGGAATAAAGGCCATGATAATTTTCTGACTATTAAATAGTATCGATGTTGATAATATTTTCACCAGTATCTTAAACACGCTTAAAAACAACCCATTAGAAAAGAAGGGAGAAAGAAAATTAAAAAAAAACTCATTTTCCCTTGAGTCACCAGGGTGATGAAATTAAAGAATTATAACAAAAAAATACAGAGCTTAGTACCTTGAGCACAGCTAAAAATAATCCAGACTCGAAAACGTGAAAAAATGAACTATAAAATAAAGGGGTTTATTATTACTCATACCTGTTGAAACTTTTTTTAAAATAATGTACATTTTTGTAGGTATACACGGTTAAATAGTATTTTCGAAAAAAAAGTCTTGTATGACCCATCCTAATTGTTATATATTTGCTACTTTTTCAAACACCAATAAAATAGTTCATGTCACTGATTCCACTATCTTGTTCAGAGCTTGAATCAAAGTCCATGGAATCGTTAAAATCACTAAACTCTATAGCATGCAACTCCTCACTGTAATTATACGGATACATAATGGTGATGTTTGTGAAATTTATTTATACGGCATAAAAAAGAAATTCAATTTTACAGATATTTTAAATAATTTTAAATATGATAGGGGAATATCTGTTTAACATTAATAATCTCTAAATAAAATTATAGATTTTCTCTAGTATTTTAGTTTTAAAGCTCTAGTTATACGAAACTGCGAACTTTTGTTGTATCATGTAAACCGTTTTGTGATCAGTGAACTTGGCCAGATACAATAACGTTTTAATTTTACAGAATGTCGGCCATTTGTAAAAGAGGTATATATTTTAAGGGTGTCCCTTAAAAATTTTCTTTCTTGATTAA
>JAUZND010025972.1:0-24096 GCA_034780555.1 Coelogynopora nodosa
GCTTGGTTTTATTCTTGTAATTACGCATGATATTTCTACAATTCAAATGAAGATAATATCATTACATAGACAGTACACCGGTTCTACTTACAATAATTACAGTATATAACTACATAATGTATAAAAAAACACAATGGGGCATGATGGACCCTCGAGGGTCCATCATGCCCCATATTAAACAGTACATATTTTAGCAATATAAAATTTATGCCGATTTATACATTGTATCACTTTACGTTTTTAGTTATTGATCTATATATATATATTAAGAATACAAACTATTTTTATGAAATATAATACCTTATTTCAAACATGATATGATTATTTATTACACCTAAATTAGATCAAAACAGCAAAACTTACATTTTGGCATCGTGAATTAACAAAATGCTTTTAATTTTAAATTGCGCGGTTATAATAATATGACGTAAATATGATGTTTACTTAGCTCAGTAAAAGAATTACCATCTATATATACGGAATGCTGATATAATGCCTGGGTCCATTATACCCCGTGGGTCCATCATGCCCCGTCTTCCCCTATACAAACTTTTATGTTAAGTCCACAAGTAAACTTGTTGAAAACTTGTTAAACTTGTTAAACTTGTTAAACTTGTTGAAAACTTGTTAAACTTGTTGAAAAAACAATGTTGAAAAAGGTAAAATTCCAAAACATATTCTTATTTTTACCAATATTTGAAGAAAACTAAAATGTTGGTAAATATTATATATTATAGCCACTGTCGATTTAATAATATTTATTTACAATAAAAATAATATAAAAACAATAATTCGACAATCAATTATATTATAAGCTTTCAATTTTCATCCAGTTACTATGGAGGCCACCAAATAGGTACGAGCAGAATACCTAATGATTAACCAGAGATTTAAACCTATACCAAAATATTTTTTTTGACAAATCTGTTTGCAATATGGTTTAAACCATTCATAAACTAGCGATTATTTTAAACAATTCATTTTATGTGTAGAAATTTGATCTAATTGGTTAAAAAAATCTAATCCAAAAATGAATCTACAACTTATACACGTCAGTCAATATTCATCACGCATTCGTGGCGTATATTCAATTTCCTTTCTTCAACTTATATGTTGCGTATACATCTGTACTTATATACGCTACATTATATATAGACCTTGCGTATATTTGACGTATACGTGATACGCCCTTTTCACCAAGGAAAACATATAAAATCACACTTAAAATTGTAAACTGGAATTGTTTTAAAATAACTAATATTAAAAAAATATATGCGCCAAGTGATATTATATTTTGATATATAAATGTAATAACCCCCCATTTTCTACATTTTAAATTAATGACATTCATTATCTATGACTAAATGTCAGTATCCGGGACAAGCAAATCAGACACCAGTTTACTAGGTTAAATTGTATACTTCTACTAGTTAAGTTATGGAAAAATACATACATCTCTTACATCAAATATAATACATATTATGTTCGCTAGTTACACAATTTAAAACACAAATCGTAACTTACCAAAAACGGGTTGGATTTAGAATATTTCATAATCAATATTAATTAATATACTTATTTTACATTTTTGTCAACAATTATAGACAAGATTTTTCCTCTTTTTGATAATACTAGTCAACTGAAGGTATGAATAACAAGGTGGAAAATTTATTTAAAGGTGTACAATAATATAATATTATTTAATCTACCGGAAAGATTTCCACTTTTATCATCGTAATTAGTATATTAAATTGCTCAAATAATATATTTTTTAAATGCTACTCTGGATAGATAATTTTTGATTTCAGACAAAATGCAATACACACAATGCTTTACCCTCTTCCAAAATGTTTAAAAGGTTAACAACGAAAATAGATCAAATAAATAGGTAATTTATCAATTAATTCAGATAATAACTTCGTACAATCAACGCATCAGATCTGCAGTGATAAATATTTAATAAGTACAGCTACATACAAAAATAAAGTTAAGAAAATAAAATACAGATATAAAAACAGTCAGAGAAACTAGACAGTGAAACAGGCTCAGATACATTGTACGGATATCATTCAACCTCGGTTATTGTAATATGTATTACTAGAATCACACTGTCAGCGTGGGATGCTTATGGGGTTTAGTCATAACCGTTTTTAAAAATAATGGTACGGAAAAATAACACTGATAAATAATGAAGCTGCTTTCATAAATAAATAAAAACATGACAATACTTAGTTAGTAGTGATTTGAAGAAGTAAGATACTCAATAATTAAAAATAGAAAAATATGGCGACCAAACTTATAAAACGAACATATTATTATACTCTCAATAATAGTTTTGGTCTACACCGTAAACACTTTTTATAAAATAACTTTAGTATATATCTTAACATACATGTAATATCATAACGCACTGTACAATAAATATTGAAAACGAAAACGCATGTACAATTAAATAAAGTATACATAGTAGTAAATATAAGTAGTATAATAAGATGTAATAGACAAAATAAATGTTAATAAAAAATTAATGATAACAAACGAAAAAAATAATGAATTATTAAAATGTCGATAGCGTAAACAAACAACACCACATATTATATATCATTGAAAACTGGCACCAGCCCACATTTACTATTTTTGTTAGCGGAGGCTGTTGTTGAATACGTCACAACTGTATAAAATACACCAAATAAGTAAACAATCGATTTTATAGTGAATTCAAAAACTCACAAAAATGAAGCTGTATATTTACATGGAAAATAATATTATTAAATGAAAACATTCATTTTATAACATAAAAACCCCAATTATATATTAAATTAAGATAAAAAAGAACTTAATTCCAATATTGTTTTCATATTTTAATATCCGAAATATTGTTTGTAAGGTGTCACAGAATTCAGGCTACTACAAGAAGGTACTGTACCCACAATTTTCACCGTGACAGGCTTTCGCTTACATAATTATGGACTCTACTATGCGTAGTGACCGTTGCCAGTTTCTCGGCCATTTTTAATTCAATATAAAAATAGAACATATATTGTTTAATGCAGGATTCGACACTTGAATGACATACGTAAACACATCGATAGTGAAACCTGAAAGTTAGTGCACGTACAAAACAGTAAAGATACTTCCTAACAAACCAGATTGTCATCTGAAATCCGAGAAACACTAACACAAGACATTGCGTAAAAGATACATTCTTATAAATAAACAAAATCCACGCGATAAAACGTAACTAGAAAGAATAACAAACAATGTAGGTCTACATCATATACCGGATCTAATTGGATACATTTGTTATAAAGCGTTCACATTCGTAACATATACTATTTACTTATGGAATGAAAATATGGTACCTATTAATATGTATTAAACGATTGAATCCATTTTTCAATATTTTATAAGAGTTTGTTGTAAAAACAAACATTAGACATTAATTATATAACCAAATAACAACAAAACTTCTATAAAAACATAAATAAGTTACATTGAAATTCCAATGAGCCCATCAAACCATTGTTTTATTATAGAGGGTAGTAGACTAATATGAAACTAGCGTTAATGCAAAGAAATTTACTTACACAACAAATAGATTTCTAGACTCGTGACTCGTAAAAATCATTTCAGCTTGTAATTTCAAATTACATTTAAGTGAAATTAATCATTTCAGGAGCCGTAATGGGATAACCTTATAATATATGGGCCTATGGTTATGGATTATTACCAAACTTATCAAACCAATATAATGAAATGACAATGAAATGAAATGACAATGAAATGCGACAATATGGAAACCCAAACATCACCGAACGCTTTTTATTATTTCGGCTATATAAAATAGTCATTTTTAAAGTCATACTTCATTTAATATAATATAGTGAAAGACTAATCACCTGTTAGGAAGACGTTAATTGCAAGATAATTCACATAGTTTAAAATTAGACACATTCGGTGTAATACTTATTTGAACTAGATCAATGTGACATACCTATCGGCAAATGGATTAAACCAGGAAACTCGAACTGAAATATTAAACACGTAGTTTAATATTTTCAGATATATTAATAGTTATTAATATACATTTACGTTTGAAATAATTAATTTGCGTTTGATAAATACCAACCTTGATTGTATGCGTCAGCCACGTAATCGCTCGCAACTAATGAATGAATGAGTAGGTAGGAATTAAAATAAATCTCATCAAATATCGATACCCGAAAGGAAAAATATTTTATTTCTGTTTTTCACAGATTATAGCTAGATATGAAAAGAATATATATAATAACAATCCCATGTAGAATTAAATTATAGATCAAAGTTATATTTTAAAATCCATCTTAAAATGGAAATTTATTGATTAATACGATGCTGGCTATACTATACTGATTATACTTTAATTTGCTGCCTACTCAAATATTACTGACTCTTAATTTATTATTTTTTCATATATTTCACAAATCTATGAAAAACAAGAACACAATAGTTTCCCTTTCGAATATTTAGATTGAAACCCCATGTTGGTAATGAACTCTCTTTATCAAGACACTCGATGATATCACAAAGTCGGCTCAATGGAGGAGAGAACCGGGATCGCAGAGGCTGGGAAGGCAATCGATCGCTCCTTGATTGCCACCCAGTCATAGTGGGAGTCCAGGGTGAATCCCATCGTCTCAAACAGCACCCGGAAGAGCTGCCTCAGATAGACATAGTCGGGCCTCTCCTCGAACTGAAGCTGCTTGCAGTAGTTGAGAAAGATGGCAAACTCGGCCGGTTGACTGCGACACAGTATCTCCACCCCTGACGTCATCTTCTTCTCGCAGATGCGCTCGTGCTTCTGCTTCTTGGTGCCGGCACGGATGCCCTGCCAGGGCAGCTCCCCCCGCAGGAAGTAGAGGAGGCAATAGCCCAGAGATTCGAGGTCATCGCGGCGGGACTGCTCGATGCCCAGATGAGCATTGACGCTTGCGTAGCGCGCGGTGCCGGTGAGCTCCTTGTCCTCGCGGTAGGGGATATGGCTGAGGCCGCGACTGTCCCTGTACTTCTTGCTCAGACCGAAGTCGATCAGGTAGACACGCGACCTGTTCTTGTTCAGACCTAAGAGGGTGGGCGGTCGGGACAAACGGTTCGAATAAAAAAATGGTGGCATCAAAGAGAGCGTCTGTATGATTGCTAGCTTGTAGATTCTACCGCTTGTTTTATTAATTGCAGACACGATGCTTATAAATGCTTACACTTTCCAATCCGAAAGCCAGAATATTGTTTGCGTAATTTTTGTAAAACATTAAAATGGCACTTAGGCTACAAAATCTTTGTTTCCGGTCTGTGACTCGCTGCAACAAAACATATTATATAAATAAGTTATCTTTTTTAACAGAAAATGGAATATACAAACTTTTACAATCCGCTTAAATGTTATGCAAACAATTATTAGGTTGTGTATATATAGATACAGTAGATAAATCATTGAGCAAAACCTGACTGTAATTAATTCGAAATTAAGGAAATGAACACAGGAACCTTTAAAAAACACACAATTGTGTACTTAAAAATTATATTTATAAAAATAAAAATTGTCACATACGTTTCTTTTCATACGCTTCACACACACATTTCTTTTCTTTCTATCTGGTGAGCTGGTTTTGCCTGATGGTTCCAATCAATTCTATACGACAACTTCATTCGCTTTGCTTAGGCAATATAATTTTAAAAAAGTATACATTGTACCAGGGACTACTATAATAATAGCGGGACTCACAACTCCGATTTACTATCACAAAAATGAGGAGGCCATTATATTCTCAGGGTTGCCACGCTTTTTCAAAGATCAAATTCCCTGACTTTTTAGTACAATAATATTCATAAAAATTAGATAGATTTAGTAGAATCTTATAGTGAAATTTTATTAAAGTATTGTATACAGACTTAAAATACAAAATGTCAATTGAATGTTAAATAATAAATGCATATTACAGTTCACCCTCTTTTAATTTGATAGACTTATCTAACTCTTTTAATTCAGATATTTTGGTATCTTAGTTTGGTAAAAAAACAAAATACCGTCCTTTTGGAGGTAAACCAAAACTGAAAAAGAAAAGAGATAAATGTATGAATAAATTAGAATTCACACGAAGCGTGAAAAATTTTTGAGGTTATTTTTTACATAGAATGCATATAAAGGGGTGCTTAAAATATTTAATATATAAAATTTTAAATTCCCTGACTTCATGACATTTTCCAGAAATATTTATAAATTCCCTGACTTTTTGCTTTATACCTAAATTCCCCGACTTTTCCCTGACTGATTAAATTCACTGACTTTTCCCTGACTTGTGGCAACCCTGAATCTATAATGTATGCTATAATATTGGCATATGCTGAAATTATTTCATTTTATAAATACGCTCGCTATTTCAGCTTTTTGTTAAAAGTACAAATAATAGGTAAATTTTATGTCAGTAAACAATAAAGTACTATTAACATAATATTATTGTTTCCCGATTTTAAGCAGTCCCGCATATAGCCGGATAATACACTACTAAGATATTATATTTAATTTCCTGTAATTAATGTATGCATGTGTCGTTCCTTTAGTGTATTACAGACTGTAGAGTTTAGCTAGAAACTATAGCAATGCCTACTTGATACAAATGACTCTCTAACACCCTGCATAACAAAGGTATATGATCGGTTTCATAGATATTTTCATACATTATTATAGTAACAATGAAGTAAACTTATACAATTAGAATGAGCAAAAATTGTATTGAGCTTTTTATTTTAACAAAAAAGTGCTCAATGAATGTAAATTTTCTCAACATTTTTGTATTTTAGATCATTTCTGATGGATAGTTGCACAGCTCTGCCTGTTACTGTACGTAAACATTGAATTTGTAAACGTTGAAACAAAATGATGGAACGGATATGAGAAAACGTGTAAATCCATAATATTTGAAAATAACAATATTCAAGAAGTGACATTTGACTGAATAAACTTACTCGATGTCTCCAGACTGGCTGTATTAAGAGTGATTCGACGCAAAAATCGGGCGTACTCCTTGCGAACCTCTTTCTCTGATAGTTCATTCCTATTGCATGACACCATTGAAGCAAATGATTCAAACAAATCCTGAAAAAGACACGAGATCAAATGATCATGATTTGGTTTTATATATTCTCATCACAAGTTACTATCTAATCTAATATAGGTACTCTATAATGAACATAGATTAAATCTTAAAAAACTTGAATTTTAAAACCGACTATATGATGTAAAAGCTTCTTACGCGCTACGGCTATATTTTTAAACTGAAGAGTGAATATCAATTATATATATATTTTGGCATAATATTATATTATTATTGAAGTACAGTACAGGTAAAATAAATGAAAAATTGAAAAAAGAATCCATACAAATATTATAATGAAGCAGAACGATGAAATGCAACCAATTACCACAAACATTTAACGGCTATCAATGATAATGTGAAATTGTAATTGATAAATTGAAATGTAGTTGTGAATGGGAAAATAGAGGATTTTCAAACATGGAATTAAATTTTCATAAAACTTACATTCTGTGGGTTTTGTTAGTGGTAAAATAACTTTTCGTAAGACTAACAAAGTTAATATTTTAAAGCGAATCTTCTAAAAACCCTAGATTCAGATTCACGGCCAATACAATGTAGCTCCTGCCCAAGTTGTGCCAGTTAAAATAAGAGCAGCACAGACAGACTCACCGTAGGCGGCCTATCCTGGCTGGTCTCCATGAGCGGTGGAGTGAGACAGTCAAGCGAGGCCTGCCCCTCCCGCCCTCCACTGATCCTCACCAGTCCACCCCCCTCCGGTGCCTCCCCCACCTCCTCCAACGACCCCGGCTCACTCCCCCCGCCTCCACCAGTCACCAGCAGGGTGGCGATGGCGGACCCCCCTCCGGCACCCGTAGCAGACCGATGCGCGAGGCTGGGGCTGGAGCTGCTCTTCTGCTTGCCCGCCAAATACTCCTTCACGACCGCCTGGCTGTGTGAGGTGGCCAGCTTCAGGTCGAACTTGCCCTCCTTGCCCATCCGGTAGCTGTTCTGACCGCCAGAATCCCAGTGCACGTCCACCCAGCCGTTGCTTAGTTCTGTCTGTAAAAGTTAAAAGCATCAAAATGTTCGAAGTTGATTAACGGGCAAACAGAAGAAAATTATTAATTTTATAACCCAAGACAAGGTGAATCATAAAGTAACGCAACATGTATTAACACAAACTGCAAATAATATTAAATTATTTAGTAAATAAATTTATTTTCAATTAGTGTAACGATACCTGATCGACTAAATAAAGAAGAAAAACCTGTTCGGCATTAGTATATTATTTAAGTAAAATGCATCTGAAGTGGTCACGAGATCTGAACGTATTTCAGATATCAATAATGAAAGGTTTTAGAAGAATATGCTGCTTGAAGAACATAGGGTTATACAGTCATCAAAGTGCTTTGAGGGGACACTTTCTTGAAAAATTGGTTATAATTATAATTATTATCAGTAGCAAAAAACACATAAATTGTTTTTTACATGAATATTTGGCCTAATTAACTTACGAAACCGTTTTGCGTTACTTTGGAAGACCAAAATAAGGCTATATTAAACATTTACATTTTTTAACATATTTTTTATTTTTTAAATCAATGCAAACTACGATAACGAGTGAAGGTATGTGGTGTTACCTTGACGACGCCCTCACCGGCCCTGTCCTGATTGGTCCACTTCCAGTCAGGACCACGCACCACGCGGGCCCCCGGTACCATCTGCTTCAGGATGAGACGGCGCGATTGTTGGCGTTCCCGAGTCACACGAAGGGTCATCTCCTGTAGCCAGCGGCCCAGCTGCAGTGGAGGGGGTGGGGGACGAATACTCCTTCATGTCATCTTCCTTAACTTTGGCTGCAGAGCCAGAGTACCATTTTGAATTATTTATTCAATTATTATAAACACCAATTCGACAGTTTTTCGACAAAAAGGTCAAAATCTTAGTATTATATTTCAATTTAAAATATGAAACAGAATATTTTAATATTAGTATAATATATATTTTCCGAAACCATAAGTAGATATTTTTTAACTGCAACTATTGTATCTACTTCATGCGCCTTTTTGTCAAAACAACTTCAAATTATAATACGCATGTGCTTTGATTATTCTATCTATTTTACGTCCTGGTTATGATTTTGTATTTTAGATGAGTCTGCATTTCAGTCTGCATTTTAAATCTGCAGGTTGGTGTCTTCATATAAGTCCTTTCTCGATTTATACTCGCACTAAATAAACTCCGTAAGTGTCTTAACTAAATTCTTTATTTAAAAACACTTCTTTCTAATTAAAACTATAACTTCAATTTTATTTTAAGTAATTTATCAAAAAATAGAATCAATTCAAGCCCTTCAATAAAATATATGACGAACCTAAAAAACCATAACCAATCTTACATATCATTGTAATGACAAAAAAGAAAACTGTAGACATATTTTTTTAGGTGAAAGGAGACTCAGCTGTTCAGCTGAATATATTTTACTCTGTCGATTGCTGATGTCATCGAAATAAAATTAAATGCGATTAAAAAACGACAAGCGAAGAGATCATCTGACGCAATTTACTTAATAATCTATCTATCATGTTCAGTTTATCCCTCGAGAAAAGAGAATATCAATTATATTTCAGTGGAAGGAGAAAAAATAAAAGCCAGATAACTAATTGGCTTTATAACACGATAGACTGAGAAAGATAAGCAATGCAAAACTAGAAGAATCAAGCCAGCCAGTCAGTCAGCCAGTAAGTAAGTATAAGCAGCAGAATATAGATTGTATTCCAGCAGAGAAAACAATATGAAGTAGGTTGTTTTGTTGGCAACTATAATCAATAATAGAAGGGTAAATAATACAAGTCTTGTTATCAGCTCTGACTGACTACGACAGTAGAAGTATCCGTAAAGCGCGGATCTAGAGTATAATCGTATCACTAGAATCATTGGTTGTAATTGGTTGGAACTATGATTTTATTGCTGATTAAAATCAAGAAAACCTCAAATTAATCTGGTAAACAAAACCTTATTGAAATAATATGACTGTCTGACAATAACAATCGATCAGTTTTGGAGGTTTTGTGCACTATCAATGGATCAGGATAATTCTGTGCTATTCTGAATTATTCATAGCTATGTTAATGCATGTTACGAAGTATTTCAAGAACAATTACTAATACATTGTAATGACTAAGTCGCTTAAAATATTGATTTGTAATAGTGGCAGTAACGCAATAAAAATAAATAAATAAAAGAGGACTACAGATTAATATTTGGTGACCTGTGTAAATATAACATGTTCGCTCAATTTCCACATTCTAAACTGTATAAAAGTCCAAGTAGTTTAATTTTTAACAAAATCAGATCGCACTCAGCAATTTCAAAGGGGGCTCCCTCACAGATCTAGAAAGTTTAAAAAAGCCTAGCAGTTCCCAAAGGGTTGAAAGGTAATCAAGTGTGATGATAGAATGGAAGTCATCCAAAGACTCACATCGGTGCAGACATCAGTGACCTTGCCGTAGAGCTCGAAGCCGGAGAGCGACAGGTAGTTCTTGGCGCCCGAGTTGCTCCCATTCTGCAGCAGACGAATGAACCGCCAGCCCCCCAGGTCAGCCTGGGCCTGCAGCCCCTCGGGCACCGTGGTCAACAACCAAGTGTGCGTACTGCCGGGCTCATTGAGGGAGGAGTCGTTCGTGTGCGTCTTCAGGGTGTCCCACTGGCTGCCGTCCTTCGACACCTGGCAATACATCGATACAATCGGCTGTGATATTGATGGCCGTTCTGTCTCTCTCTATTGCGCGTTCCATTTAGAGGGTTATTCTCGGGAGGTTATATTGTACAGTCGCTTTATCAGCGACAAAATAATTAATTTCTAGATTGTTCCAATTAAAAATTATTATTAAAATCAATGCTTTTGTAGGTTTGAAAATTTAAAAAACTTCCTGAATGCGTAAGAATTCTGGTAGTGACTGTTAGTCATGTTTCTAGGCACACGCCTTTGCAATTTAGACCATATTATTATATCAACATTTAAAGTGGAAGAATTAAAGTCTAATCAAAACGACATAAGTATAAAAATATAGAAGTTTTATGAGATTATGTGATAATATGAAAGACTAACTAACCAAATTAATTAATTTAAATAAATAGCAAATTAAATAATTAATAAAATGCTAAAATATTGCGAAAGTTCCATACTGTGTGTGAATAAGGCAGTTATTTTCCTCGTTTTTCTCGAGGAACGATCCTACATTTAGAATCGAGGCTATCATTATGTAACAAAAATAACCACACTTACATAATATGATCTGATATTGTTGATAATATTTCAATGATTAATACGATGCTAATTAGTTACATAAATAGTTTACCCCATAATCAATGTACTTGCACCTACATAACCTATGACTAAAGAATCGGATTACGAGTATTAAAATAAAAGAATATTAGTGACGATATCTTGAACTTTAAACAGCATATTTCTATGACGAGTTATTGCGAAATAACAGAGCACGAAACACGCATTTTGGGTTTAGGGTTAATAGCTTCAATGTGTGACATGGCATTGTGAACTTTGATGTTAGTTACTAAAATAATATTTAATACGCTGACAATCATGGTACTTTAATTATTTATGCTATCATCATTAAAACTTAAAAGGTATAAATAACAATATTTTGCGTTGTTCGTAATTACAAATATTATAATCCATTATGTCAAAGTGCCTATATTATAAATAATGAACCGAATTTCAGGATTAACACAATTTTTGTTGCGCGTTAAAAGACAATAATTATTTACAGCTATTTCATTCGAAATGAATTATTTTTTCAACCGATGTGTCTACAAACAATAATAATAATAAATATCTAACGTTCACAAATTGACTCAACTTAACTTAAACGTGAATATAACGTGAAAATAACAAGACACTAAAACGTATTGTTACAGTCGAAATCATATTTTTTGTGCACACCTAAAATAGCAATTAAAAATATTTAGTCTTTAAACTGCTCCTTCGATCGATCTCTTTGTCATTCGATAATAATCAATTGTAATATGAGATGCAACACAGTTTTATTTCACAACAATTCCAAAAACCCACCTGAAACAGCCAGTTCCTCAGCGCCGAGTTGCCATATCCCTTCGAGTGTCGCAGAGTGTACCTCGACGGGACCAACACAACACCCAAATCGAGGGCAAACCAGGCCCCCTTGTCGTCCGAGGTGTGGCAGTTGAGAGTAGCGTCCCTGCACAGGATGTCCTCGGGCCGGCCGTAAGGCAGACTGGCGCCATCCGAGGCGACCACGGACACGATGCCCACGGAGGCCGGGTTCACCCAGTCCTTCTCCTTGCGGGCGTTGGTGCCCAGCCAGTAGAAAAGGCCCTGGTCGTCGAAGTCGGCGGTGTAGTCGAGGGTGCGCGGCTCCTGGCGGGTCTGTCTGGTGAACTCGAAGGACTCCCGCTCGTAGTCGTACCTGGTGAAGGAGATTTTATATCATTTAATAGAATCAATAAAATTGACGGAAACAGCAAATATTAAATATTAATCGTAAGTATATTAAACAATTTAATCATTATATGTATTCATTACAATTTCATTGGTTGATTTGAATTCACTAATGTCTTAATATTTAGATAATAAATAATTACAAAAGCAAAATATTCAATATACGAAGTAAATAAATTTACGATATAGAAAATATTACTCAGATAGAAAATCATAAACTAAGATGAATCATGAAACACTGTCATTTCTTTTCATACCTGACACACCTAAAATATAATTTGTAGATGCAGTAAAAAAATACAATAGCAATATAACATGACATCCTACTAGGCACGAAATGGTCTTTTTCTAAATGACAAAATACAAAAAGACAGCATAAATATTGAACAAACTCAAATGAACATGTAGTTGTATAATTTTATCATTAAAATTTTTGGCTGTTACAGAAATTTTAAAAATATTTGTATTTTAATTTTTAGGTTTCTATAAATTCATTGTAGGCCTACTTGAATGCTTTGTATTGTATAAATTGTTGAATATATAAAACATACAGTCTGTACATTATAGAACTGGGTTAGGATTGATATAAACTTCTATAGGGTCGATTTCATAAAGCGGTATTAGCTACTACTATACCGATAGTAACGCGAATACCAAGCGTAAGTAACTAATACGATCATAGAAATACGATAGACCAAAATGGATTGCATAGAGCATCTACGCCTATGACTAACTAATACCATGGACTAAATATTTGGGAAATCCAAATGTTTTTTATAGATAGCCAATAGAAATCCAAAATAATGAAACAAAACATGCGTGTTTTATTTTTGCGTCTTACACGTTCTGCGTTATCACGTTTCACATGATCAGATCTGTTTCTTCTTGATTTTCAGGCATTTACACTTGTTGTTCGGATGATGTGGCTGTATTTCGATTAGTAGGGGGATCAAGATGAATCAATTCGTATATCATTTATTTAATTATTTGCACAATTTTTAGATAATCGATAACGTAATCGAAATGCAGTGACACTAAAAGAATTAAATGTGTTGGTTTGTTCTATCATGGAAAACTCGTTGTCTTCTAAGTTCGCGCAGTAATAATAATATCCGGCCATTTTATATAGTACTTATGTGAATAGGTAATGAATAAAAGAAGCAATGAAATAAGCTATGGATTTTTATCGAGTAACTTAATATTTAAAGTCTATGCCTAATACCGAATTTATGAAATCGACCCAATAATAGTTACACTGTATTCAACTTTATAAAATGTTTATAAAAAGTCACTGAAGATTCGGATCCCTAAAATTGGATTGCTGTTATTCCGATTTTCAATCTTTCGTTAGCTATAAATTTTCCTGCGTTGAAAACTAGACGTTGTTTTCCCCAATAACGACTAAACTATGTAATATTTTTATCTTACGGGGATAGTGATATACTCGTTGTTACCATTTTTTCTAGATTTTCGGTAATTGAAAAAAAATTCTATGGGGCTTGAAAATCCCTTGAATTTCATAATTGAATGAGGAACTTCACATGTTTCTGTAATAGTTATTAATATGGAAAACATAGAGGTATTCGAAAAACAATTATTAAATAATTAAATAAGAAATGTTCATAATACAATAGGCTCAATATTATTCTCAAAAGGTGAAATCTATAAATGACCGTAAAACTGAAGCAGACCCAGACACTTGTGTATGTCCATCAATCACAAGTTGAAGTACATAGAGAATATGAGAGCCACCTACCACTGCTTGGCGGCAACACGCAGCAAGAACCTCTCCAACTGCCCCAGCGTCACCAGGGGCTCCACCTTCAGCTGCTGCCCCGACCTGTCGTACAGAGTGGTCTCGCCCTCCGCGCGCTCAAACTTCAGTCTCAGCCGGCGCGCCAACAGATGCACCCCGTAGCCCTGATTCCCGCCGCCCGCCGGCTCGTACGAGTTGACCGGCAGTTTCTCCACCTGCTCGAAGGCCTGGACCAGCTTGCGAACCAGGTTCTGTGAGGTCTTCTGGAAGCACTCGCGGAAGATGGCGTAGCGTCGCTGCACCAGTTGGCACTCGTTGGAGGCGGGGTCGTTGTCGGAGGAGGCCTGACCCGGGGGATGGTCAACAGTTTCAGTGCAATCTACCACGCATGATTCTTCCAGATTTACATGACATCTATAAACCTTGTTTTTTTTCTATAGAGAAATTTGAACAATCTTAATGGCCTTATTTCGTTCTTTGGGAGAAAAAAAATTAAAACTGTATAAATGGACCATTTATTCAAAGTAATAGTGAAATTCATGAAGAAGCAATAAATGAAATAATTTATTAATATAATGACTTATTCAAATGGACCTAAGTTAAAATAATATTCGAATTTTTCCTCAAAATTCCATGATGTCTATAGGTTTTACAGAGACCCATTTCAAAGTTCCGTTATTTTTTTCCGGTTTTCAATACATATTGTACAATTTTGCGATCTGGGTGAACTTAGTAAACACCACTTCCATTAGGTATACCTCATAAATAAAATAGGCACCGGCAAAGTAAAACTAAACGAAAAATCATAATAAAAAAAACTTTCTAAGTTTCTGACATATTTTTTATGTAGATATAGTTAAAAAGGACGACTCGTTTAATAACTCTTTTTCACTAATTGTATTAAATATTGATACATTTAAAATAAATTGCGAAATTATTGAACAAAAACAATTTATGGATTTTTTATGTATGTCATAAACATGGATTTTCAATATTTTTATCTACACAGATCGAAATATTAATAAATTGCATTATTTTTTTATAGAGAGGGATTTTCCTATTTATAAATATATTCTGTATAATATACTACATGATTTATTCCTGATATTTCGAATCAACGGTTTTATTTAAGCTTTTATACTAATTTAATATTTATAATTTTATAAATGTAATTTAAAATCAGTGCAGAATATATTTCATCTTATAAGAACTATCATAATTGCTACACTCAAATGTTTTAACGAGACGTGGTTTATCATAAACGAATGTCCATTGTTGAATATTTTTAGGAATATATCGAGCAATACTTTAATTTAGTCTAAATATTTAAAAAAAGCGATTATTAATTCTATAACAGAGCATTTTATTATTATAAAAAACTTAAATAAAAATACCATTAAAAAATAACATAATGCAACAATTTTTAACATAAAACTAACTAACCTGATAACTAATTATTTAGTAAAAATAACAAACTAAAGTCTCTTAGACAACACATTTTTATGCAATAAATCTACAACATAATATTATATACTACAATAAATGCAACTAGTTTTAACACGTTAAACTAAATATACAAAATTGCTTAATCAACTTTCTCAGAACCAACTCAATAATACCCTCACACTACAGTCAGTTAGTTACCTGAACAAATATTAATCTATATATATTATAATATAATAAAGCGCTGCATCACTCAACTACAGATAAGAACAGCCAGCTTGCCATAGAGCTACCTATGTGGTCGATGGAAGCTAAAAATAAAACTAGACAAGCGTCACTCTGGGATAGAGAAGGTTACCCCGCTACAAGTCGAAGATATAAGCAGGGAGGGGAGAACCAGTACTGTATAGTAGAGACGGCAGGGATGGATAAGGATTGATTGTAAATCAATAGCAACGGTAGCTTGGATACATAAAACAGGTTAACAAGGTTTACGCCTGGGGAATATAAATGTATACTTTCCACAGAAATTTTAAAGTGTTGTGATCAAAACAAGAGATTAATGATTTTAACGATACCATGTAGGTTTGCGTGAAACATTGTTCACTCATAAAACTTATATATAGTTCTTTCTACATTCCAAAATTCAATTTTTGTTATACGATTTTATATGGTTCTTTTCATTTGTATACATATTTTGAAGTAATCTTCTTATCAATATTCGATAATTTTTATTACAGAATAAATAAACTTTTTAAACTGTGACACTTTGTGCAAGAGTAGAAACACACAAAAACGAAGATGTTTTTTATAACTTATTTATAAATTAAAGAAAAAATAAAACAGAAATGAGACTATGGTATGGCCTTCTTAACATTATCATGCAAAAGTTAATTTCAAGAAAGAAAAAAGATTGTGATGACAAAAGTAGTAACAAGCGTATTAATCTTAACCAAATGTAATACTTTATAAGTTAAAATACTATAATTATCAAGTTTAAGACATTGAAAACATACGACAAATGTACTCAAATAAGCTGGAAAGTAAAAATAATCAAATTCAATTAATTTTTCGAGATATTCACTAAAATTGACAAATTTAAAAATGTCACGACATTGAATAATTAATACATGAAATATAGTTTCACGTAAAGTTCGTACTAGTCATACTCACACAAATCTCAAGAAATATAAACAAAAAATCCAATTAAAAGGACTCATGGATGAGGGATATTATAAATGTTTCAATATTTTTCCTTTCTCTGTATCAAAAATCACACAATAATGTAAAACAAAAATTTATAATGCAAAACTATTTTCACCTAAATACAAGTTAGTAATAATAATTTTTAAAACATCTGATGATACCGACACCTACAGTACAAGCCTGGTACTAGTCTACTACTGTAAATGTTTGCTAAAACGAGCAAAAGCCTACAGAACAAGGCGAGAGATGAGAACAGAAGAGACACCAACCTGCAGCGAGTAGAGCAGCGCCTGCACCAGCCGGCTCGTCATCAGCTCATAGGCGGTGGTGGCCCGCTCCTCCACCAGCAGATCACTCAGACAGCCCAGCGCCTCTCGCACCATCTCCAGCCCCGCCTCGCCGAGGTCGCACCCGGTTCTCAGGTCCCCGGCCAGCAGTGACAGCTGGCACAACTTGTCCGCGAAGGGGTCGTTGTTCTCGGCGCTGGAGCTCGCGGATCGACTGATGCTGCCGGTGTTGGTCGTGGAGGAGGGGAGCGGGGTGGACAGGTGGTTCGTATAGAGCTCCTGTGAGGCGCGGTAGATCTTCGTCTTGAGCAGTTCACTGTGCGAAGGCAGCCGTTTGTTGGATCTAAAAAAACCAGGTGTACACAGTGCAAGCTTGTCATTCACAAAGTAAAAATATCACCAACATTCTTAGAATTATATTATTTAATGTTAACTGCCAGTAATAAAAAAGCAACATTTTTAATATGCATATATGACTATAATCAATATTAGATTTAAACTATGGAAAATGTATTACGTTTCTAAAGTTTTATACGCCAGAACACAATACACATTCGAAGACTTTGAAAGAAAACCTATAAATTCTTTACAATTTACCGCTATAACAAAATCAAGTCAAATTTACTACTTTTTCCGAATTCACGATTTCATGAAAACCCAGATAGCTGCTCTGTTAACTCATCTCGATCACATTCTAGACAAGGTTTAGTATAGTATAGAATTTCAATTAGCTAGGTGACTTCTGTAATGATAATCTACATTTTCCTTGGTTGATAACACCATTGGAATCTTATTTGCGTCGTATAAATTATCGAATGTTAACGAAAAAATTCCAGTGAACTGAGTCTTAGGTCTTTATAAATTTGGAGACTTCAGTATATTATCCTCATTCAGCAATTTATAGATGTTACATAATATATAATAAATATAATAATAATTCGAGATAATATCTCCTGAAATAATCAGACAATAATGAAATCCATATTTGACTAGTACTTATTCAATTGCTTAATAAAATTACAAGTGTCTGCCACATCTACGTAATTGAATATCAATATTGTATTTAGTAATTGAATTAATAGAGTATATATCTAATCTGGCTGTTGGTATGATTAATGGTTCGTTTGGTTCATTTATATCTAGTTCATTTGGTTCGGATATTCTAGAGTAATGTAATTCAATGCACAGAGATAACCTCTATAAATAACATACGATCATCCGCTTCATATTTCATGATCTATTATTATTATTATTGAACTGTAACACAACGACAAAATGAATAATATTGAACACAACCAAAATGTATAGTTAACAGAAGTCGTACATATTTGTGCATTCCTCTTTTATAATGCTTCGGCGGAAATAATAACTTCAATATATAAGTTCTGCCAATATAATATAGCAATATGACGGTCTGATTCAAATGTATAATATATTTCAATATTTCATTATTGTCTAATCCATATAACGTATATAAATCTCTACAAAAAACTATGATTTAGACTACAGCAAATAATGGAATCCCGATGAAAGTATTTCTATGATGTCATTATTAAAAAAAAATTAGTGATAGTATTGCGCTTATTTAGGTACCCTAAAAAGCTAAATCTACTTTATCATTTTATAGTGCTTGATTTTAAAGTTTATTTAATTAAACAATTAGCTAATTATAAAGAATATAATACTAAACACGTTTACAGTTAAATGGTAACTATAGCCTTTTAGCTAATATGAAAAAAAGTTATCTACAGATAATTTCACCTGAAAAATATTTACATTATTAACTGTCTATATGAAATAAAAATGAGAAAAGTCTAGTTGAGTATTAACCAATGCAATGTCTCCGAATCAACTGAATCAGGTGTTGATTCTTCGTCTTAACCTCTTGAAATATGACTGACTAAAAAATATAATACGATTATAAGAAACCTGATGAACACGCAAAACAATTCCAAAGTTCAAAGAGGAAGATATGTTAGTACAACGTTACAAAAATAAATGCATAAAACAGACGTCATTAACATTGAATAGATTACACTACCTTGGCCGCGTCAGTTTATTATCAAGTACTCGTCGAAACCACTTAGACGAAGCTCTACGGGAATAATGAAATATTTAACCGTTTAAAAAATCATTGTTTAATGTTAACATATTATCATGATTTATAGAGAATAGGTCTAATTAAGGAATATAATATAATATAATATAGACCTAATATAAAAGTTGAGAGTTTTGTTGGAAACAGTAATCGATAGTTTAATCCATCTGCAGATCGCCCCTTATAAGTAGAATAGTAAAGAAGCCAACAACCCATCAATCTGTGTGCGCCCTCCCCATTAAAAGGCACAAAATGTCGTTCACAAGCATCGTACCAAAATATTTGTCGACTAAAGACTTCTAGAAAACATTTTGGCTATTCGGAATAGTTCATAATTCAGTTAGTAAATGTGTAGTTCACTCTCATCCTTTACAGTATGGCCCATATAACATCAAAGAAACACAACAATAATGAAAAACTTTACATATATTATACATAATATTGTATATGTATACATTGTTACTTTATTGTAAATATTACATTCAGAACCAATTCGGGGTTGAATAACACAGATGCAGTTCGTTATAAAAATTTAATATATAAATTAATTAATATAAAATGAATCAGTTCAATTAAATAATTGCTCTCTCTGTTCCCCATATTATAGCTCCAGCGATGTAATCTTTGATTCCTCCGTGATACTTTATTAATAACATACCAAGCTTATAGTATCCTGTTCTTGTACACCATTTTATTGATTGTAACTCAACTCATTACTTCGTGTATATAATATCTCTCTTTTATACAACAGTGTAGTGTTTGTTCTATGTGCCGATTGTAGTCTACGAATAAAGCAGAGCTTTGTATGCGACGTTAAAATATTATAATGTAAATCTACCCGCTTTGTATATATTTTAATAAAACATTTTAGAGAATAAAGGTATTTTCGTAATTGTTTTATGATTTCCGCAGTGATCAAAACTTCATCACATTATAAATTAAAGATGTTGATTTATCAATAAGAGAGCAGTGTTAAAACAGCTCGAAAATGAAAACGTATACAACTATTACACTAATTACATTATTTCAAACGATAATAATAATCGTAGTCAAATGTATTAATAATTAATAGTACTGTATCGCATCTCCAATAATATTATAATCAGTTTATTAACACAATAAACAGAATTCGTTAGAAAGTAGCAAAACCAAATTCCAAGAATACTTTTTGCAAAACTTTAAAAAAAATCCAAAACATTATATTTCAATAAATTATTATGTGAAATTAAATAATAGTTTCACATAAAATTCATGCTAATATGACATTATACATACAAGTGATATACAAATTTCCAAAAACTACTTAAACACTCTTAGATTTATATATTTCCCTTTTTGACATATTATGTTGTGTATTGTGTTCACTACAAACATGAGCTGATTTTTAAAGTTTATTACAAATAATACAAAAGATCTGAGATATAAAAATTAAAAAATTTATTTGAAAAATATATTTTTTCAATAACTTTTCCAAAATATTTGTAAATATTTCAATATTGAAAGTGTAAAATTTCATCTTAGAGTTCGAAAACTTTTCCAGATAACTGCCCCACCTCCAACTAACCCAGAAAATAATATTGACAAGTAACGTCCGGCGTAGCAAAGACGTGCACACGACACACATAAAACTCACCCCCCCCCCCCCTCCCCCCACAACCACTCACTTCTTGTTCCAGCAGGAGGCCATCTCGGCGGCAAAGGTTACCGCGGTCTTCAACTCCCCGCTCGAGTAGGTGACCAGCCCCCCGCGGTACCGGGTGACCGACGTGGTCCCGGTGGTCTTGTCCGTCAGACTCACCGTCTCCATCGTGGGATCGGCGGGGACAGCGGCGGCGGTGCTGCTGCCAGTGCTGCTGTTGTCGGAGGTGGATGATGAAGATGAGGACTCAGTGGCAGCGGGCTGGTCCTTGGGCTCGATGGAGAGGCGGTCTGTTTGTCGAGTAAGTCGCACGTTGCCAATCTACCGACAGAGGAGTGAGTGGTGTCCAAATGTTACATTATTATAAGCAACACTGCACTGACATGGGAATGCATAATATAGTACACAGAGATCAAATTTATAATATACTCTATTTGATAACGTGTGTAAATATTTGTCGAGTATGTAAAACTCTTCTTCAGTGCATTAATTAATACTAATGAGCAATTTTAATTCGCTATAATGAATATGTTTACAGACATCCATATTATGTAGATAGATAGATTAAAAAATAAACAATGAAAATATATTGACAAAATGGAACGTTATTTATACCTAAATCCAATTGAGCAAAAAATACTGCTTTAAAAATAATAATGATCATTGAATATATTAGAATAAAGATAGAGTGTACATTCTCAGAATAAAGCAATTTTTTAATAGAATTTATTGCAAAATTGGAATACTGCTAAAAAACAACTTATGTGATATAAATAAGATAAGGCATGCTTGATTTTTTCCATACTAAATAACGCTGGCTTTTTGTGCGGAATCATTGGAAACTCGTCACTTATCTCCCACATAATGTTAAGTACAATTGGAAGCAAGTAAAGAGTTAGAAAAACTTAACACAAACAACATGGTTACCTCAAGCGAGTGCAATCCTCCCTCCTTCCGCTGGGTGAGGACAGGCTGTGTGGTGATCCCCGACGGCAGAGCGCTATGAGCACGGAGAAACCGCTTGACGAACTCGGTCTTGAGGTCTGCCCTCTCTGCCGGCTCCTGGTCCGGCTGCAGTTCTACCGGATGATCCAACGATCCAGTGAGGAGGAGGCAGGTGACGCACGGGGCTGAGGTTTTCACCTGAAGTGGAGGCGGTTTACATCGGGCTTTAGAGTTCTAACGAGTATATTTACCTGCTATGAGGCATGTCGTACAAGAGAGACAGAGACAAATAGGTGTTTCAGGGGCTAAGCTTCTGGTAAGAGGGAATAAGTAAACGAAGGGTTGTAGAAATACACAAATAAAAATTCCTTAAGAGAGAATTTTATCAATGTTCTATTTTATAAACTATAATTACCGTCAATATATGGAAAGGGTATATTTCTTGATATTTGATTTTGTAAATTATATGAGCACGTAGACGAACTGGGTCTTGAGATCTGCCCTCTTCCAACGATGTAAAGGTTATTTAATCGACTACATGTAGCCTATTAAAAAATGTCAACTTAGAAATAATCGACGTATAACGGAAAATTTATTTAAATATATTTATTTACAGAGTTAAAAAAGAACAACGAATATAAATAATACTAATATACTGATAAACATTTGTTAAATGTTTTACATGTGGAAACGAGTATCCAGAAACAGCCCCGATTAGGCAAATATTTAAAAGCTTTTAATCTAAATACTTGATACTAGTAAAAAGTGAGAAAGTTACTGTAAGAAGAGAGATGTATTTAATATCGACGATTATATTTTATTCAATTGATCATATTATTTACAAACATTTAAATCTAGGTTGACTTATTTTATATCAAATTTCAGAAGTAAAGAAAAGAAAATGTGTTTATATTTTCTTTTTACTTGCACAATCTTCTCAGTAGCTTTCACCAGCGTTCTTTCTTACTGCTCTTTTTAGGATAGTGACAATATATGCATATAAATCAATTTGTTAAGACAGAAAACAAAATAACACAGGTATGACAAATATACAATAAGATATAACACTGAAAATATAAAAAATAACACTCCGCGTAAAATAACACAGCCTGTGTCAACATGGCGCATGTCATATTAAAAAATAATGTTTACGTTAATTTTAATCTAAAATTCCTAATCAATCATCTGTGATAGATACTTTCTGAAACTACTTTCGTCTCAACATTTAGGATGACATCATCATGCAACAGAACTATTTTTAAACAATATTTTTAAAGAATAAAATAGTTTACATTTGTAGGTACTTAATTTTTTTAATTTGTCAAAGTTGGGAAACATGACTATAATTGTTGAAATATGTAAAAAAAATCTTTTTGGACGCCATAAATCGATTATCATTATTTGAATTAACCGAGCAAAATTTAAATTTTCACATAATCCTTATAAATGTACTAAAAAATGTAAAAACTGACTATATTTTGAAAATGCAAATATGTTTTTGCAATTTGAAAAAGACACAAAATCTGCATATAATTCATAAAGCGATATGTTTCAGTATAAAAAATATCTGAGATGCCCACCTGGAGCACGGCGAACTCGTTGAAGAAAAAGAGATAGTCCTCCTCGAGGATAAGGCTCCATTCGCGCCAGTAGTAGAGCTGGTTGGGGAGTACGGCAGTCGCGTCCTTGTCCGATCCCGCGATCTACACAATATGATACACATGCAAGCAAGATCCCGTTAGCTAGCGGTGGCTTGTTAATGTACACCAGTGAATAAAGATAGCTACCAGACGTGAAATTCTACGTTATTGAGGGGATATTTACCTAGACTCATCATACTGTGGATTCAACTACGAATTCACGCTGATAAGGGAATATCATAAAGAGAGCCAACTTGGCGTCGGTGAAGATTCTAAGATGAAGATTTTGTGATGAGTCAATATTTGACTTACTTTTGAATGTACATATCGCTGCTACAAGGTCCAAGTGGCCTAAGCGCCATTTCAATTTTGTTCAGGAGAAGCAAAAAACTACTTAAATTTTGAACATTTAGATTTCTATTTTAAGTTATAAAAAATACAATTGTTGTATCAATTCCAAAATAATAGGGCTTACAACAAATATACTTTGTATTCTATTCATCCATAAT